>CAEFZY010076515.1:0-12523 GCA_903066815.1 Brachyrhaphis roseni
CCAAATTTGAAACCTCATCAAATTTGGATGAGTCCAACATGAAGGTACAGAGTGTGCATGTTTATTCCCTGCTTTCTGCAGGCCTGTGGGTAAGTGAGGGGAGTTTCTGTCTTTCACCACTTCCTGAACGTGTCTGCAGGGACCTGATGTTTTCAGAGAACAGAACAGCCCCCCACCTCCCTTTCCCCACATCAACCCACAGAAATTCACATTGATAATATCTTCATTTAAAGAAACATCTCTGATAGACTTTTCACATGTCTGTTCTTCCTGGCTTTTATAAGTATCTGCTAGAGATCAGTGTCAGATGGAAGCGCTCCATGTGAACCGGTCAGTCTTGATGCTGTTGTGATTCGATACTTTAGCCCAGGATATCTCGGACTGCATCGGCGCACAGATGTTATTCTAAGGTGGGAAGCTGATACATCACAGATTGTGATGAATGTGAAAGGGCGTGCAGCAGCTCCCACTGGCTCCACATTTACAAACATCAGCCGGAGGACGCTTTTGTCCTCATTTCTGATCTTTGCTGAGAACACAGCGGCCACCACAATCCCACAGTCGTCTGCTTCACTGGGTATGCTCCACGCTTCGTGTACATACATCGCCTTGCAAGCGTAATAACAGACCCGGGGCTTTTTACACTTTTGCTACTTGTAAATAGAGTGAACTTGTATGTAATTTAATCTCGAAAGATTCATATTCGTTTTGAAGTGGCTCTTTTGTCAGAATCATTGTTGTATTTTGGGTTTCTCTTTAGTTATTGAGGTGACAATTCCCAAAAAGAAGTAAAACCTTTTTCGCTTTTCCCACACAATGCAAAGTTGTAATACTCAAGATACAAGTGGCATTTGGTCCTTTGTGAAAGCACTTTTTTTACACCCCAAACTTGTAAATGTAACAAAAGAGAGAAATTTTGGTTACACTTTATTTGAAGGGATGTGCATAAGACTGACATGACGCTGTCATAAACATGAAGGAGTCTTCAGGAATGTTTAGTGCAAAGTTGCACTAAAAGTTGCATTAAAAGTCCATTACAAGTGTCAGCTTTTCTTTAACTTTTCTTTGCTTTAGGTATTCCCACTATCTAATGGTAACAGTAATTGAAGCAGTAATATTTTTTGACAAATCCAGTTGGTCTCCTCACTGCAAAGATGACACTGCATAAAGCAGAAGCTCCTTTGTAACTTTATAAGTAGAATTTATTTAATGGAGGCGCAGCAGAGGGCCTGCAGGAACAAAATGTGAAACGTTCTGCAAGCACACACACACAGACACACACACACACACACACCGGTGAAGTAATGTTCTTTTCCATCTCTTCTTTATTGTTCCATCCGGTCTTCCTCTGGTCCGTAAAGATTTAGCCTTTCTTTTTTTTTTTTTTTAGGGGGACTCTTAAATGAGTGTTTGCTGAAAAATGATCCCCAGAACAAACTTAAATTTGTCTGACACAGTATATGACATTAAAGGGGGGTGGAGGGAGGTATGTTTTGGTTGCTTTACTCTCATTCTGCTCCGGTTTATTTTTATGGCCCTGTTCGGAAAGCTTCTAAAGGTGTCAGTGGTTTATTTTCTCATATGTGATCCAGAGGGAGCGGTGTGTGGAGCAGCAGCCTTGAAAAGTAATAGATCAGAGATTAAAACATTCCAGCAGTATTTGCCATCAGTAGAGAAAAGGGGCTGAAATGATCCTAGCAATACTTTTGGAAAGTCCAGTGAGGACAGAAGAGGTCATAACAAAATATTCTTTTTCTCATAACTTATTCACCGAGTGAAATTTTTAAAGCGCCACCTTTAATAAATGAATGTGTCCAATCTGTGTTACTCCCGTTATAGCTTCACTTCCAAATCACTCCGTTTCTCTGAGTTTAAGCTCTCTGAGTTTTCCAGTCATATTAATATGCTCGCTGGCAGCTATGGGGGTCAGCTATCAAGCACACTGTTCCTGGAAGGAGATATAATTTCCATTATTAAACCATTTATTTCAGCAAAAAAGTAACTTCTCTGAAATGTTCTGTGGTCTGCTGAGGTGCTTTAGATCGGAAGAACTCAGGATCTATGAAGTTTATGTGCAAATATGAGAACGGTCTCTTGCAGCTCTCGTACTTCTAAGCATTTCTCAACATCTTTCTAGTTCTCTACAGCACATAATAACCAAAATGTCAGATGGCAAATAGAAGATGATCAATAGAGCTATCGCTATGTTCCAATAACATTAATCTTGTAACAGATTAAATATTTTACGAGGCCTAATGCTTTTTTCCCTCCACAGAACTTCTGCACTTTCCCACAAAGTTTATTGGAATTTTATGTAGACAAAAACTACTTAGCATATAATTGTTAAGTGGAAGGAAAAAAAGGAGTTATGGTTTCCAAAAAGAAAAATAATAAATTTGAAATTTGCTTTAATGTTCAGCCCAATTTACTTTGACACTGCTAAATAAAATCCAGTGCAATTGTCTTACTAAATTTGTCATCAGTAATAATCTGATTCCTCTGTTAAGGCTACAGAGCAAATATCACTGAATAAACCAAGTTGTTTATCCCGAGTTTTGAACATTTTATTAAGCACTGATCAGTTCATCTGGAAAATGTTTAAACTATTCAGTCCAGAAGAGTATGGCATGACAGCAAACCTACAAAGATACGGCTTCCCATCTTAACTGGCAGGAAGCAGTCGGGATAAGAATGGTTACTCTGGAGGAGCTGCATAGATTCACAGCTCAGGTTGGATTAGTCTGGGTGTAAACTCCACAAATCTGACAACATGTTGGCAGAAGCCAGAGAAGGAGTAGTGCCAATGAGGAAGAAGATGCTCTGCTCAGAAAAGAAGTATGTTTTTCTGTGTTCCACAACCTCACACTGAAACATGGTGGTGGCAGCATCATGCTGTGAGGAGCTGTTCAAAGTTGACAGGAAAATTGATGGAGATTATTGTAGGGCAACAATTGGAAGAAAATCTTTCAATCTTTCAAAGACTTTAACCTTTAAAGTTTTAAGGTGAGTGTTGCAGAACCTCACCTCCCTTTGGATCTCCACCGCTGAACACACGATCAGAGCTTGAATGTTGACAAAAGTTCAGGCAGTGACATTTACGTGTTAGCGTGGCCCAGTCAAAGCCCCGACCGAAGTTCACGTGCGATTCAGTGGCAAAACGTGAACACTGACAGTGACAGATGCTCTGTCTGACTGAGCTTCAGATATTTTTCAGAGAAGAACGGGGAAAACATGTGCACAGCAGGCAGAGTAAACGTCCTAAACCTACAACAGCTGTAAACGAAGTGAATTGTTTTTCTTTAACTACTGACTCAGGCTGAAAACAGGCACGCCAAACTTTTCCGATATTTATCCACATAAAACTTTATACTGAAAACCATTTTTTATGCTTCACGTTTTTCTCACTTCACAAATCCTAATGAAACACATTGGAGTTTGCGGTCACAACGTCACAAGCTTTGGTTAGAAGGGTGTGAAAAACTTTTGCGAAGGCCCGGCATTTGCAAGTGAAAAGCACAAAAAGTCCCGTTTGACTCAGAAGCGAACTATGAATAAGTTTTTCCTGCGGCCCTATCAACCTGTTTACTGATCTCGTGTTGCTGCAGCAGAGAACAGATGTGGAGCAACAGCTGTTATCTTCATACTGAGAGCACAACTGGGACATGAAGATGCTGCATCACAACACATGGCGGGCAGGAAATCCATCTTAATATAACGCTGGCACAAACAAACAATATTCTAAGAGGAGAACATATTCACAAGGATCCCGAAGCAGACCTCGTCGGATTCATCATTATTTTTTCTGGTTTGTTTTCTGGATCAGAATTGCCAGAGATGCTTGTCATGTTATTGTCCTCTGAGGTTTTCACTGTGCTTTGAATATATCACAGCCATAACAAGATGCCAGTAGTCTGAAGATGAGTCAGCCAGAAAGTCTGTAGAAAACAGGAGTGCACATGGAGACTCATCCACATGTATCCATTTATGTTCTCATGTTAAAAAAATTGTGCAAAAATTGCAGCTAAATTTGTAAACAGACAAAAGTCTCATTCCCAGGTTGATGCGCAGTTGATTTGTCCGCTCAGTGAAATCTAATTGTTTTTCTACAATACTGAGAGTGAAAAGGTTGTTTGTGAGGCTCCAGCGGATGTCAGCTTTCATGTAAAAGACTCGTATCATGAATGAAACGCGGACACAAACTGGTTGCAACTGGTTTCCGAGCTGCTGGACCGAGTGGTCAGTCGGAGGTGGCCTCTTGGCTCAGTGTCAGTCCGGCTGAAGTCATGTCTGTGATTTAAGGCCTCAGCGTCTCCTCCTCCTTCCCTCTTTTCATCCTTTCATTCATCCAGGCGTCGTTTACTTTCTCAGCTCGGGTGCATATTTGAATATCAAGAACCTTATTAAGAACGAAGCTCTTTCATCTCGTGGTTGATGGCGTGACGTCACTACAGTTTTGGGTTTAATGGTTTTTTGTTGTTTTTTTTTCCCCCCATTGAGTAATAAACTGGTTGGTTAATGGAAATTCCACTGTTAGCTGGTAATTACTGTGTGTTTTTTTTTACTGGTTGTAAAAAAAGCATTATTCTATTTAGGCTCTCATGTATTTTAAATGAAAGTTTTGTTCCCATGAATACCAAAAAGCAAACACAAATGGGTGGGATTAGTTTTTTGTTTTTTTTCTTTCTTTTGCTTAAGTGGTTAAGTAACATTGGAAAATCCATCGGACATGTCTGACCTGCTGTTTTCATTTTTTCCTCCAGGTTGTGGACGCCTGTCTGTTTTCGTGTGTTCACGATAATGAGGCACCTGTCAGACACTCACTTCCTCCCGCTCATTGTCATCCAGCTGCTGGGAACCGTCACATCGCAGGTCAACCCAGGTTTGTGCCGCCACAGGAAGCTGTCGAAATTGGACTCGGTGTTTGAATCACGCAGGAAGCTCGGATTTGGGATAAGTTGTGCTTCGTCGGTCCTGCGTCTCTCTGGTTTGACTCCAGTGATCTGAGGACGTTCACCTTTCTTCCAGCTCTTTCCAGCATCTGCACTTGTGGTTTTCTTGGAATCAAGTGAAATATAGATCAATGTTTTTTAACAAGTAAATTGAGTGGGAAAGACAGAGATGGAATTAAATTGAAACCGAAATGAGTTTTTAGTTATAGCTGACAAAATGGAAGAACAGGAGATATTTGCCAGTGAAAACCTTGAGCTGGCAACACAGAGCTTCTCTCATTAGGGTGAGATTCCTTTACTGTTGAACAAAAATAATATACATACACAGATCTGAACTGCAACAAATGGCTCCGGAAAAGTGAGATGATACAGTGATCTGTAAAAATATTCATAGCTGTTGACTGTTTTTTTTTTTCTTCACAAATTTTGTGGTTTTACGCGATACATCATTTTCCGTTACTCTAACAAATGAAAATCTGAACGTATTTATATTAAGCCCTCCTGAGTCGGGAATTTGTTGACTCAGCTTTTGCTGAATGACTATAAGTTTTGCAACAACTACAAACCAATGCGACTCTTTGGGAGCTCAAGCTCAGTCAGATTGGACGTGCAGAGTCTTTAAAGTCAGTTCTCAGGTCTTGTGGCAGATTATCAATCAGATTTCAGGATGGACTTTGACAGGGACATTTCTGACATGAATATGCCTTGTGCTGAACTCTTCCACTGCAGCTCTTAGTGAATGTTTAGGGTTTTCTTTCTGCTGGAAGGTGAATCTCCTCCTCAGTCTCAGCTCTTTTGCAGTCTTGCCCTTAACTCCGTTCATCTTTTCATCAACCCTGACCAGACAAACCACAGCAAACTGACGCCACCACCATATTTACAGTGGGGTTGGTGACTTCGGGGTATAGTTTCATATTAGTTTTCAGTGACATTTTCCTTTGTCACGCTCTTTACATAAACCCAGATGAAGAGTGTGCGCTAACGTGAAAACAAAAAGTGCCCCGAGAAACGAATACTTTGGTGAATCACTCTCATGTTACCATGGTCACAGAGGAGGCACATAAAAATTAGCCCATTGCCTTTGCCAGATAACTCCACCTCACTTTTACTTTTTAAGATTTGGCTTTTTACACCGCCACCATTCTAATAGCCAAAACCAAAAGCATTAAGTCATGACAAAGGGTTTATTTTGAACAAAAGCAATTCTTGACAATAAGCAACTCTTTGTGTAGATAGCTACTGGTTTATCTTGGATTCAATCTTTGTGCCAAATCCAAGATGGAAGTGCAATTTACAAGGAGATGTGGGGGAAAAAAGAAAAACAGAGCCAATCCAAAGCTGGCATAATTCAGTAAGGAAGCCTTTTGGCTATCAGCCCTCACATCTACCAGATATCCCGTAAATATCATTCATGTTCAGACATTTCTGCATCACAGTTATTGTAGCATACACTTAATTCTTTGATGAGAACCGTTAGGCGATTAATATTATTTTGCTTAGAAAAAGCTCTGACTATAATAATTATTTTCTTATTCAAAAGAATTATTGTTTTGTGTCATAAAAATATTGTTGCTATATGTTCACACAAAAACTTTGTAGTCCTGACTCGCATGAGGGATATTATTGCTTTTATCCCCATTGCAAATCCACCAGTTGATAGCAGCTGCTTAGTTTGCTTATGCCTTGGCCTGACTTTGATACAAATGTAAAATAAAAAAAATGGTAGGATACTCAAGTTGATGCCAAACTGAGCATGCTACCGCTAATTCTTCTGCCTGTATCGCCCCTCTATATGTATATGTTTCTGACCTATTTGGCAAAGTGTGAACTGTAGTCTTGTTTGACTCCGGTGAACCCTCTTACTTTCACTCTCTTTGTTTTTGTACGTTGCTGTGTGTGTGTGTGTGCTACTACGCCTGCTTGCATGGATTTGCCCTCATGCACATGCATGCTGTGGATCCAGCTATCCCACTGGAGTCTGTGGCTAATGCATACCAGACATTCTGACAGCAGGAAAGTCCATTGAAATTCACTGTCTTTCTTCCACAGTGTTTATGTGTCTTTCTGTTAGTGTTTCTGCACAAGAGTGTCCAGTGCGTGATTCCCCGTGTTTGACCACTCATAAGTCATGGAAAGGACTGCTTGCGCATCTAATTGTGGTCACAGTTCAACAAGGTTCGCCACTCAAGCAATGTTTTGCGTGCAACGTCCCACCCAAGTCTACATCCACACTTAAAAAACAAAACAAAAAACAACATCTCTCCCACTGTGGCAGAAAGCTCAGGTCTCAACCTGCTCTGATATATTGAAGCACCTATAATTCTCTTGAATGCTTCGGTTCTGCTGCATTGAGAAGAGGGTAATTTTTCCACAGTCTGGAAATATTCATGGCTGAATTTAGCAGAGCCGAGTTGTTGAGTGATGCCAACTTTCCCCTATTTAAAATTCCCTAGCAATGGAGTTATACCATCCCTGTCTTTCCCATTTTGCTTGTGAGTGGGCGAACTTTATTTCGCTGTGGAGAGAGGCAGGCTCCAGGGCCGGCCCCGTCCCAGCAGCCAAATATTAAGCAATGGCTTTACAGACTAGACCTTTTGAGGGGAGGGCGTTTAGAGAGCATGCTGACTGAATGCCTAAGTTTACTGGCTGATTCTAATCCCAGTTAATATTGGATTTTTTTTTCTTTTTTAGATATCATATTATCTTTTATTGCTTTATAAATGGTACCACAGTCACGCTCTGTCCTCTGCTGTTCTGGGCTCTTGAGTACACTCAGCTTAATTTTCAAAATGTATCTTCATAATCTGCTTAATGCCGCAAGAGGACATATCCGAGTCTGCTTGCGCTTTATTATTTTAATTTAAAATATTTTTTTTGGACTTATGCAAAACAGTGTGGGACAGAATGTACTTCAGATGATGTGCTTGCTAGATGACAGTTGTGCTTCACTAAATGAATCAAATCTGTTCAGAAATATTGTTTCCATGTAGGGAAATTGTGTCGTGACGGGGTTTTTACTGTAAAAGAGTCGTGGCATTCCTCACACCGACTAAGCTTTGATGTTTAGCTACGAATCAAAAGAAGAAACAAAATGTTATTTATCTTTATAATGCCGCCACCTTTGGTCAAAATCTGTTTGAAGAAAAACGATTACGCACACAAAACATAGCAACATGACACGTTACGCATCTGGCTATACGTCACTTTTCCCCTTTGCCCCTTTGCCAATTTCTATCCCCGTTCCTCACCTCTGTTACAGTTTTTCCCCTTTTATTTGTAGCTTTTCCTTTCAGTTGTTGCACTGCTATGATTAATGAAAATAAAAAGTGGAAAATGTGCAAAGCTCCCCTGTCATTTGGGAATATATTATGTATTTTCCAGGCACTTTTGTAGCAATAGTATGTCATAATCAGGTAGGTTCCCTTCAGTTGTTGTAAAAATGATATATAAATCAAGCATGACTCAAAGGAGACGTGACTTTCTCATTTATTGGAAATTTATCCACAACACAAGGCGTACACTTTTCCACCTGAGAGGATATTTTTAGCTGGTGGTTGAGTAAACCCATGCATGTGTGCTTGCCTCCAACCCTGCACTCTCTAATACCCCCACAACTCGCCCCCAGAGTCACCTCTGAGTGGGCCGGGGTAGGTAAATAAACACAGCAAAAACCAACATTTGGAGGAGCGCTCATACATCCTGCACAACATCCTGAAAACCACCTCCCTCTGTCTTAGACTTACTATGGGATGTGGTGACCACGGCGACTGATGACGAGTTTTATGTACAGTTCTGGGCAAACAAATTTGAGTGTTGCAGCTTTAATGTGAGCTAAGAGGGAAATTAACTGAAAGGTCCTGGTAGTCAAATCAGATAATTAGTGGATCAGCCAATGTGGCAGCTTTTTGTAAATGCAGACGTTCTGGCAGTTTGTTAATGCCAAGACGGAAAGACATCAGCAGTGACTAAGAGGTTTCTCATTGAAGTGGTTGGAAATAGCTTTTTTATTGCCACAGCTATATGCCATGTTTTTTGTTTTTTTTTTGCTTTTATGGCCTGCTCCAACTGTATTCTTTTTGCAGTGCCTTGCAAAAGAAAGTTGCTTCTTGAAATTTTTCACATTTGTGATCCTAACAGAAAACTTTAATGTTTTCTCTTAGGTTTTATGTGACAGGCCAAGACAGAGCAGGAAGGATACACAGTTTTTAAGAATTACATATATGTTAATAAAACATTACTAGTCATTCAGAAGTGCCTAAACGCTCGTTCTCACCACACGTCGCCTATTTTAACAAAGCTCCTCCTTATGCTTGCAGTTTCCAGTCGAGGCTCCTCCTCACAGAGCACAACTCCTCCACTCATCTCCTCCAGACTAGCGGCAGCAGCAGTTAACAGTCACCCGGTGGATCTGAATATCTACTGAGCTCATCATAGGAACTACTTTTCACTTCAACGGTCCTGAAAACAGTTTTAATGGCATCATATATATATATATATATCCTACATCTCAAGGTGCCCTATTCAAACTATTATCTAAAAATCGAACTATTGGAAAACTATCCTCACCTAAACTATCAGGGTGTGCAACAGGAACTTCAATCAGAGAGACCGCCAAGAGGCACATGGTAACTCTGGAGGACGACTTGAGTAAGATAATGCCCATGTACAGATCCAGTTGCAGCAGAAAGCTAACACTTCCCATCAGCTAGAGCACACCACTCCCATTGTAAAACATGGTGGGAGGCAGGATTGTGGTGCTGAGATGGTTTTGTTGTTTAACAGGGACAGGGAAGTTGATGGGAAGCTAGCTGGGACTAGGAAAACTAAGGTGGATTATATATATATTTATATATATATATAAACAACGGCTGCAGTATTCGGTCATCAGTCCAAACTGTTTCCACAAAGTAAAACTGTAAGCAAATATTTGGAGGAGGTCAAGAAGAGAGGAAGAGATGATTATAGGGTGAGATGAAGGAAAAAAAAGGAGAGAGCTGGAGAAACAGAAAAGGTCTTGAACCTCAAGTTGCTGGCATCTTCTCAAAGGCTTACTGTAACACATGGAGCCAGGCAAACAGGGCCACACCCCCTTTCACCTCCACATCCAGCTCAGCTGTAGACGTCTGCCCAGGCCAGTCACAGCGATGTGAACCAAGACTTCCCAAAGGCCCTTTCATCTAAAACATTAAGTTTCACACTGCAGAGCTCGTACCCTCTTAATTTCAACTCCTGAATGAGACTCTTTTGCTATTCACCCCAAAGACATTTGCATCCACTGTTGACCATGTTTGTCTCATTTACTCGGTACTTTAGAGAGTCCTAATCAGTGGAGGATTAGGTAAAATCACAACTTTTGTTTCAGACTTGCTAGAGACCACACAGGCGGGCAAGAGGCAGAAAATGGAGGATGAGGGGGTGGGATGGCATGCAGGAAATGGTGGGGGAATATTGCTCCTATTGACCACAAAGCAAAGCCACGAGGTAGCTGTACCGGTCTTGTTCACCCAGCACACTTACTTTCCTGCTAACTTCATGTGTCTGAGTGCTGGGGTTTGTCTAAAGTTTATTATGAGAGCTCAGAGTTTGGCTCAACCCCTTCGTCCAACGTTACCCAATCTGTGTTGGTGGTTTTTATGTGCACGCAAACTTGGATGGAGTGAATGTTTGATTTAAGCTGCAAAAATTCCCTGCAAACTATTAATCAGAGCAGTGCAGTAGGAGAAATGTTGCAGGGATGTGATAACTTATCATATCAGGTGTGGAAATGCTGCTGTCGTCAAGGGTCCATTGACTTACATGTAAGTGTTTTGAGGGTGACAGATAAGGGGTTAAACATTCTTCATCTTATGTGTTTTTAGTCTGTCTGATTTTCCACAGCGGTGACTCTTGCGTTGATATTTTTGATGTTCCAGGTGTGTGTCGATACGCTCTGGGGATGTCGAGTGGGCAGATACCGGATGAGGACATCTCTGCCTCCAGTCAGTGGTCTGAATCTACCGCAGCCAGATACGGCAGGTACATCTTACGCACACACACAAGCTCAGACACGTGTTTCTTAGCAAGATAACGAGTGCAACACATGGGTGGCTTGTCCAGCAAGGTGCCTGTGCCTGATTATGAGACGTAAACCACAAACTGGGGTACCGGTTCTGCTCACAGACGTGCCATTAGGAGAGCACGCGTGGGGGAAGCTGGTGTGCTAAAGCTGTATGCTGTAGAACTTGGGTGGCCTTCGCTAAGTATTGGGATCTTGATGTCATATACTTTCCACCTCTACTCTGGGTTGAATTTCTGTCTTGCTGCCCTTATCCCTTCCCAGCCCCTTCCCCTAAATTAGCACTTGAACGATTTACGACGCAGCCTTTCAGCAGAACCTTTTTACAACCGGCTTTAAGAGCTCAAATCCTCCACTCCACCCAGTTTTACATTTCTTTCCACGTTTCCTCTTCATCCTGACGTTTTTTTCCCCCTCTACATCCTCCATTCATTGGCTCCCTCTTCTTCCCACGTTTTCAAATGGTTTGTCTTTACCTCCAAGGTTGGACGGTGAGGAGGGAGACGGTGCATGGTGTCCGGAGATAACTGTTGAACCAGACCACCTGAAGGAGTTCCTCCAGATTGACTTGCGTTCGCTCCACTTCATCACCCTTGTGGGCACCCAGGGCCGTCACGCTGGAGGAATGGGCAACGAGTTTGCCCAGATGTACAAGATTAAGTACAGTCGTGATGGCAGCCGCTGGATCTCATGGAGGAACAGGCAGGGGAAACAGGTAACTCCACCTGCTGGCAAGAAGTCGAAGATAATTATATGAGTTGACCCTTCTAACTAATAGTTAAGCAAGCTGCACTGACTTTATGACTTTTAGTAAGGTAAGGCTGGACTTTGACTGGACCACATGAATAAGGGTGTGTTTATGGTTGTTGCCCTGCTTGACAAGGAAAATGTGCCCAAAGGAAACCTGATGTAGTCTATCAGGTTTCCTCATGGATTGCCATGAATTTAGCTCTATGCACCTTTACCCTGCGGAAGCATTCCCACAGCATGATGGTGCCACCACCACAATTCACTTTGACACGTAGTATTTTGGATTTAATCGGGAGTGGGGGGGGGGGGTTCTAGGATTAAATAGCATATAGAGTGACTACTTGAGGCAACCAGTCTTTAATGGATTTTTCCGTGAGGTTTCAGAGTAATAAGGGTGCAGGATGGAAGAAGGGTAAAAATAGATGAATGTCTCACTTTTGAGTTTCTTTTTTATTTTAAAAGTGACATTCACCTCATCAGAATTTTGAACATGTTTGTGTTGGCCCATGAAATGCATTTTCATTAATCTACACCGAAAGCTGTGATTTTTACAAAAAGTATTTAACGAGGATGTACTCACATTTTCCACATTTTTGTACTTCCATTTGGGTTTCTACTTCTTCTAAAAACACTTAAAAAATCCACCCTGCTGGTTTTTGGGAATAAGTTAATTATTTTGGTGTCTGAAAAATTACCCGTTTCAAAAACGAATGTAATGTCACAAATCAGCAGACACAGCCCCTCACCTAGCAACCCTAGTGACATTCAG
>CAEFZY010076518.1:0-17057 GCA_903066815.1 Brachyrhaphis roseni
CTAACCAGATACAACTTCTGGCTATACTGAGGAAATCCTTGTTTTCGTGAAGTCATGCAAGCCTGAGGGATATCAAGTGAAAAAAGTTTATGACCTCAACTAAACTACTTCCCTAAATGTTAAGAGTAGCTCAGAGAGCCTCACAATGCATTCAGCACTTTGTACAGCTTCACTGCCTGACACATCACTGAGTCTGAGCTGGAGCATTTACTATAAGTACCAAGGACTCTGGGTAACTTCTGAATTTCATCACATTTTGAACACATTAAGCAGCGAAGACAGCTCTAACAAGCCAAGGGTACACTGAGCACTTGCTTCCGAATACCTATAGGTAGCAATAAGGGGAGAAAATGCCATTATTTAGTGTTAACAAAATTATGTTACTTACATGGGTGGCAGTCTTAGTTAGATTACATTGCCTGTTGTTTCTTGACATCACGCAAAGTGAGTGAACTGTACTAAATATTTTCTTGGTAATTACAATAGAATCAATGAGGAACCTGCATATAGGAAATTATGTTCTATTTCATTTTTGTCGCAATTTAATTTGATTTATTTTTTACCCCATGGTCAGCAGGTAGTTGGACAATCTGACCCCTACTATAAATACTTTGTGAATCCACATAAAACAAAAAATGATCTGTTAATTAGGATCATCAGATTATTATTACTATTAGTAATATTTATAAGAATTATGAAAGTGAAAAGCAATGATTAAACATTGATGATGTCAGCATCACTATTTTTAAAGAGCATTTGATCATTGTATTATTTTTTAACACCATGCAGCCATAATGTGAATAAAGGTCATGTCAGTTTCATCCATATCTCAGCATTTAGTGGTAATCTTGTAATATTCATGTCTATAATGGAGCCTGATAGAACTACACTGTCACAGAGCTGCAGGCCACTTTAATTCAATTGATGCCCAATTGATGCTAGACATTGATGCCCAAAGGGGAAAGAAAACTGATCACCATCCTGTTTTGGTATTTACAACCCCCTTTCAGCAGTGGTCACACTCCAGCAACATACTCATTGTTAAAATATGTGCTGGGGGGCGAGGTCTAAAGAGCTTTGTCAGGGATTCTTAACAACATATCCCTAAATCAGGTTACCATGCTGCATTTCTACTCAAGACAGTCCTTCTTGTTCTGGTCTGTGCAGATCCATCTTCTCTGTTAGACATCCCAGCAGGAGCCTAAGTGCCCAGTTTGCCAACTGGCAGATATCAGCACATGCTTGTGGATGATATTCCAATTATTCGTTTTAAGGTCTTTGGTTCTTGAGAGTCGCTAAGTTAATCTTCCCATCACTTCCCATTTTTATTAGCTTTCTGCTGATCGAGACTGACGGGCCAAGTGGCCGGGATCCAGGATCTTATGTCTGATTAACATGCACATATAGATGATGTTCTCTTTCCTCCTACAGTTCGACCTTTCCCGGATGCATACGGCACATAGAGTGCCGAGCAGGTTGTGCTTGTGCAGCCTGAAATGTGCATTATATGCTTGTTTATTTTTGTCGCACCGGAACATTGAGATGAAAGATCCATCTGGCAGCCTTTTGATGTCAAACCTGCTTCAGGAAGTTTCCCCATTCAAACTTTTAAAAAGCAAATCACTGTTTATCATTTTCCCAGGAACATGCCTGTCTTCTTGAAGTGCAGGGGACACGGTTGTAGAGTGTTTATGTCCTGAAAAGTCACGACTCGCTTACTCTGACCTTTTCTTGTTGACCTGCTGTGATCAGTCTTCATTCAGTAGAGTTGCAGTTGTTACTGTCAACAGTGGTCGTTTCTCCACAAGAAATAAGCTCAAATCAGTTCCCTGAAACACCATAAACATGTTTCACTGTGCATTACATTAGCTCTTCATTAATAATTAATGAGAGTAAGATGTTTGTAATTTTTTGTGCTTAATGTCACTTAATATAAGACAATTCAATTTTATTGCAAGTTCCATTGATTAATTAGTCTCAGTGATAAGACTTTTATTTTGCAGCACTTATAAAGGGGTAGTATTTTGTATTTTTCAGGTAATAGCCCAATCAAGTTGCTGTGTTAACTTCAGTTGGTGTACAAATGTTACATACAGTATATCAAATATGACTTAACAGAAATTTGACTTGACCTTTAAATTTGGCCTCTGTCTCTTTAAAAACCCCTGCTCTTTCTGAAACTCCGCCTTCATGAAATCATCTCAACATTGCTCCTCTACCAATCCTTGAATAAGGTTTTTGCCAATTTTGCACTGAAAAGTAGTTCACATATTGTGCTGAACATATGAGTAGTTTTACTGACAATTTTGCATGACTATGTTGTAGTCTTAATAAATTCAGTTTATGCAACGTTAAATGGTAATAAAAAGATTGATTTTAGAGTTTTTCACCAGTCACTGTTTGGGGCTGTTTAAGGTGAAAAAAAATTGTCCAAGTTCAGTTAAAATCTTGATGTGTCTCTATATTTTTTTGTGTTATTCCATTGTAATAACATCTTTGACACCAATAATAACAAATCTTGAATGTATTGCATTGTTTTATAACTATGATTGGAATGGAATGTATTTAATTAGCTTAAAGGCAGTCTATATTATTGGACTGAATTGACTGCACATATTTATATTAACTGTATTTGTTTGTGTATCGAGTCTTGAGAAAACATTTGTTGTGTACCAGCGCTAAACGAAACTGAATTTGACTTATGGCAGAATGTTTATGACATAGCTTTTATTTCTGAAGCCTAATTACTACAGTCAAGCAACAGCCAAATATATATATTTTTTTTCCAACATTACAGTGAAAACCACAGCTCTAACGGGCTTGGTAAGGACACTGACACAATTGGACAAAAAGTTTTTTAAGTTTCTGATATGCTGATAGGATTTTTAGATTTACAGATAGTTTTTCAGAATATATTTTTAATATTGAATCTCTACTACATTTAATAAAGAAATTATCAAGTCATTTTTCATTTCAGAGCTTGGTATCTTGCTTTTTTATAGCAAGACGTGAGGGGGTGAAAATAACAAATGTAGCCTGGAGCTAATAGCCCCAAGCCAAGAAGAAGAACAGGCCTCTGAAGTCCACAGACATTCAACTTTATTATTTGAACTTGTAAGAGACAAATAAATATTGCATAAAAAGTAAATATTCTCAATATGACATTACAATTTTGAATTAACATAGGAAATGCCAGTTTCATTGATTTCTGAATTAAATATTGAGCGAGAAATTAAAGCAAGACATTCTCCTTGAAGCACTTTTAATTGCTCTGTTACCGAAAAGAGTTGTAGAAATAAAACTCCCCTGCCTTGTCAAGAGACCAGGTGTAATAATATCAGATTTAAATTTTACACTGCCGTTTTGGACGTTTGTACCGCAGGTGGCAGTGGCAATCTGCAGTAACATTGGTATACATACATCATTTTGTCATAGTATTTATATGGGACAAAGATCAACATTGAGTTGCAACATACTTGGAGAACTTTCTCACAATTTTCAAACCTTAAAACATAATGTGACGTACTGATACGTCAAGAGGGCTTTTGATTTTGATCTCAAAGATCAGCATATTTTGCCAAGTCAAGATTTTCAAATTCAGCTTAATTCATTGGAGTCAAATAAGGATTTTCTTGATGTCACTTATCAAGAGTGCAAAAATCCCCTCTGCTGCTGCTTGCAATATTCATCAGGGATACTCAAAAGTCATGTCTCTTGAGATGGACAACAAGCTCACGGGCAGCTAAAATTTTTACCCAAGAGTCTTTTCCCCTTAAAGTAAATCGGGTATATGTGTACTGAAACCAGGCCCAGTCAAGGAACAGAAAGGAAGCTTACTGTAGGATCAACTTTATAACTAATGCTGTTCATAAACAGCGTTAGTTATAACGCTGTGAAATCCATAACTCTTTGTCAGCTAAAGACGCTTAATAATATGTAAGGTATCAGGTAAATAAGTTTGAGAAGAAATGAAAATACAGTTCTCATTAAAATTTTGAAGTGATGCACCCGCGATCCTTATTTTGTCATTTTTGATTCAGCCTCGTCATGTGATCAGTGGAGCCAAACAGCAGCTGTGGTACCAGCGGTTCTGTCAGCATTTGAGAAGCCCTCATTCCTCAGCATTTGCCTGCTGCGTCTTTGATCGTAGGAACGACAGATCTGCAGCAAGTCACCTTCTTTTCATAAGCAAATGAGCCTGGTCTGTAGCCTCCAGGGTCCAGGCTTTGTGTTGGATTCTGAAAAAGAAACAAAAAAAAAAAACCTGAAGGTGGAAGGAACCAGCAGTGTTAGTCTGCTTCTCTGTCACAAAAGCATTATGTCATAATGTGATCATCATTCACATCACCTCCACAGCACATGCATTTTACTGTTCAGAATACAATAGCTCTTATTAAGCAGGAAAGGGAGGAAATTATAATAAACTGCCCATGCTCCATCTCTCCATGTCTGATTGAAGAACGTACAATCCCTCGACAAAAGAAGTTGTTTCAGGGCAAATTTATAGCGATGTAACAATCAGGGTGGACACATTTAAGATTCTTCATATTGAGTAACTTCAGTCGAACCACAGCTCCACTGAGCTGCGGCCTTTAAGAGTCTTTCTTTTGGAGGGTATCTCAGTGGAGAAACTGCTTTTTTAGTTTTTTACAGGTTATATTGTGTGAAATGTGTTCTGAAATAAAAACTATGTGTCATAGAACCATGTGCTTCATCGAGGGCAACAAAACACTTACGCTTATGGGTGCATTTCAAAAGTTACTTTATATTAGTAACACAAATCAAAAAAGTGAAACTTGGAAAAAGTCCTTGCTTCTGTTCCAGATTTCTTTTCAGTTTTTCTTTTTTTTGTCACGCGCATCAAACTAAATACCAACAGTAGTTTTTTTTTTTATTACTATTTTATTTGCTGTAATCAGATTTATAATAAAAGGAAAACCACCTTTGGCAACACACACTGTAAGTTTTGCTGGCCCATTCAGAACCGCCACTGTCAATTTTGTTTATGCACTTTTGAAAACAGTAAATGTTGACAGATGAGGCAAAGTTTTAAATACAATGATGGAGCTGAAGATTGAAAAAAACATAGATCAATTAATGCATGAAAAGAGAATACAACAGGAACTTATAAGCCAGTCGAATAGAGCATCAGCTCTGTCCAGGTTATTTTAATTTAGTCATTCTGGTGGGTTTTCAGATATGAATGACTTGGTCAAGGTCATCTCAATCGGATTTAAGTTTTGAGTTTTAATAGGCCCCTCTAAAACCTTTATTTACTATTTTTTTAGTCTTTCAGAGCTTGACTTGCTCTGAAAGGCTTAAGGTCACAAACTGAGAGCCAGATATTCTCCCTCAAGATTTTCTGCTACAGAGCAGAATTTATGGTTCTATCGATTACAGCAAGTTCTTCAAGTCCTGAAGCGGCAAAGCTGTCCCAGACCTTCTCACTACCACGTCTGACTGTTGGCATGATGCTCCTTTTCTGAAACCCTGAGTTAGTACCTTGATTTCATCAGTCAGAATATTTTCCTGAAAGTTTTGGGGGTCATATACATTTTTTTGGGGGGGGAGGAGGGCAAAAGTGACATTTTATGTTCTCTTTGGTCAACAATAGCCCCATTCTTGAAGCTCTTACTTTGCAATATTTGCTATATCATTTCATCTTTGCTAGATATGAAAATGTATTTGATTATCTGAATCCTTTAGGTGTGCCAAAAAGAAAGAAGAGAAGAAATCTTTAGGGGGCAGAAATGCATCTGTGAGGGATTTCAAAACCAACTATTGACTCAATCTGTACTTTTGAGAAATTCAACATTTTTTTGAAAACCCTCTTGAAAAACCTATGTATTATTAAGTGATCACTCTAACTATCTAGCTGCCTGGGAGCTTGCTGGTGGTTCAAAGAAAAGAAATCTAGTTAGCTTAACCACAACTAGACCATTTTTTAACTCCACCTTATTTCAAATGTACGAAGAAACCCCAACAACTTGAATATTCTGCGAACATAACAGAATACGTCCACTCATGCAATGAAATATTTAGTCTTTTGGGGAATGCTGTCAGAAGTCATAAAAAGATGACAGCACTGCCAGGCACTTTCCCCTCTTTACTTTTTTTCATCATTGCCTTTCCATTTTTCCCTTCTGCTCTCTCTTTCCCAATATCCCCCATTACCACAAACCTCCTCCTTCGACAGAAAGCCCAGTTATGTCTGTCTGCCATTGTCTTTCAGTACGAGAATACCAATGGCTAACAGCTCTGGGCAATCAATTCCTTTGAGGTAGATACACTGTGTGCCTGACATCAGCCTCCCTGATTTTTGTCTCACAATGCTAGCCGATCAATAGCAGCTGCCACCTCACCTCCCCGCCGAAACATTGGCATCACACTTACAGTCCTGAGATTTCAGAGCATTTCCAGCCTCATTGACTGCAGTTTGAAACCAGAATCGTGAGAGAGAGAGAGGGAAAAAAAGCTTATATCCTTCTTCAGAACGATTTTCAGCCCCCTTTTTTCAGTGAATAGTGTTGTTAAAGGGAACATGATCTGCTCTGTATTGAGGAAAATAACTTAACAGCCTTTTCAGTGAAAAGCAGCTTTGGAATTACTAACTTCCTTGGCAGATGTGCAAAATTGGCAGAGCGACAACAGTGAGGCAGCAAGCACTCAAATTGGGGCATTAAGATTCTGCCAATGCTCTGCAAAATCTCCACTGATGTGCTGGGTTACTGCGGGTGATGTTAAAACATGCAGCAGTGGAATACAGTTCAATTGAAGTACAATAACATGACATAATGCCACAACTTTTTGGTGATCTTTGCCAAGATCCTGCCAAGAGCAAATGTGAGTGAATTATTTTTTTATCCACATATCCTTCAAAACAACTCGGGTACTTAAATACGCTTCAGACTACTTGGAAACAGCTCAGTCAGTACGGATGACTTTTTTTTTTTTATTACCTCCTGATATCTTCATTTTTCATTTAGTGTTTGACGAGTCCTTATTAAATAAAAATAGTCTCCTCTACACACAAAGTGCGCACTACAATAAAGTTTGCTTCAAAAAGATGGACTGAACACAAAGAAACGCTGCTGACATCCACTGCATCACACTGTGACAGAGCCAGAAACGACTGGGACCTTTTTTTTTTTTTTTTCTGCAGTCACCTCCTCAGGTTCTGAGTTTTTTTCCTCATATTTGTTTCAGATGGTTCTCAACAAAGTCGTCATAAAAATAACTATGCCGCGACTTGCCGAAGTATTCAGACCCTTTGAATTTATTTAACGTCAATCTTTATTGTGCTTTATTGGGATTTCATCTGACAGCTCAAGCAGCGTTTGTTAAAACTTTTGAGGTAAGTCTGGCAGACATGGGCGTGTGTCTCAGGCAGGACATTTTTTAAAACACATAGGACGATGTACGTGTGTGCTGCAGATTGATAATTAATAGTGGGTACTGAGGTGACCACCAACATTTGTATATTTTGCACTGTACTTTAAACATAAAGATAAGAATTTTATGCATACACCAAATTACAACTGCTGCTGTAGTGGTTACAGCTTCCAAAGAGGACAGTAGTTGTGTTTCCATCGATCACATAATTGAGTCACTCACTTTTTATTACTTCTCACATTGGTTTTTATTTTGATGGGACAACCTAAGATGGATGGATGGATAAAAACTTCCTGTTTGCACCCCTGCTCAGCAGTCTTAAGGAGGCTTTTAATAGAAACATTAATATTAAAGCATTGATACCTCCAGATATTTAGAATATGACACACTAATTAAGACACACTGAAGGGCTAAACTCTTAAGTGTTTAGCCCTTACGATGTTACTTAAGATGGAAAACAACGTATGCTACGTTCACATTCAGTTACAGAAACCAGGATGCTACCATTGTGTGTAGAGTTTGATTTAATTAAACATGTCTGAAGGTCAAAAATGATAATGATTGACTGCTTAATGCAAACACAGAGCTTATCTGCTCATCCATTGTGTTCTACCATTAAGAAAAGTAACACGTTCATAGCAAAGTGGCTCATATTGCATAATTACCCAATGGCTGTTCTCTGAATAGCCACTCTTTACAATCCAGCAATCCTCTGTTTTGTCAACAGCAGATGTATGACTGAAGTGAAATGAACAGATTTGCTTCAGTAGGCATAATGAAAGGATTTATTGACATATTTGCAAGTCAAAAAGTGGACAAGTTTATCAGGGAAAATTATCACTGCAGCAGCAAACTGTTTGGTTGTCCCGTACTGGCGAAGCAGATGACTCTTACAATAACGAGTAAATTGGGTTAATTAAACAACTTTGGAGCTGGACAAGAGTTGTTTACTTAGCAAAGAGCAAATAAATATGAAAAATGTTTAGCATCAGTGCTGCTGGCTAAATTTACTCAAATTTACTCAATTAGAAATTTGCTGAATACAGATAGAAAATGCAAAAAAGCAAAGCAACAGCTTTGATGGAGTTAAATGAGTGCAAAAGCAGAGTCAAGCAATTATTGAGTATATATACTTAGATACTTCTCAGTAGGCTGACCTTTCGGTGTCAAACTCCCCCTTTTTACTGATCTATTATTTTTATTATTTTCAAGATGTCAAAAGGGTCATGAAATAAACATTGGTTGTTGGCCATAACAATGTAATTATTGAATATTGACATAGGTACATTTTTTCCTTCCTGATAATTGCCTAAACTACATCACTCTGTACCTTTTGAAAACTTTAAGTGCTAAAGTAAATTAACTCTAGGTTATTTTCTCTACTTTCAGAGTTAAGGTCTGAAACTATAAAAAATACCACTACGACATGTTTTAGTGTTTTGTTCTTCTCTCTTTTTGCTACCTTTCTGTTTTAACCACCTTTTCTTTTCTTTCCACAAAGTTGGGAACACTCGGCCCTAACTTTAAGTGTTAGTTAAACTCTGTAGCCTGCGTGACGAATGCTGCAGCAGCTGCCAGAATCAAAAGGTTAATCCAAAGGTTAATGATCTCCTGATTCCTTCTGTTTGAAAAACTCATTTGAACACAGTTACTGCTGTGAATGAGGTAGCTTTCATAGAGAAGCACAATGTTAAGAACATCACTGGTATGAATAAGTAAGAAAAAGCCCAGTACGAGAAAATCATGTGATACCCACAACCCATTTAGACTTTAACAGCCCATCTGAAAGCTTAATTATACAGTATATTATATACTGTATATTCTTTACCCAAAGATGACCCTTAAACCACATCAAACGTCAGTTTATCTGTTTATGTGAGGCATACAAATGCAAATCTCTGTTTGCTTGAGTGTGTAGGAGCGTGAAGGGGATTAGAAAAAACCTACAAGGCACGGTGTGTATCAACTGGTGATATGTGGCTAGGTGAGAGAACACCTTCCAAATCGCTGTTTTAACAGGAGCATGCGCCCACCCCGAGGACACAGAGAATCAACAA
Organism: Brachyrhaphis roseni; assembly: GCA_903066815.1. Taxonomy (NCBI): domain Eukaryota; kingdom Metazoa; phylum Chordata; class Actinopteri; order Cyprinodontiformes; family Poeciliidae; genus Brachyrhaphis; species Brachyrhaphis roseni. The sequence continues at coordinate 9,450 of CAEFZY010076518.1, forward strand.
ACCCTGCAGAACAGCAGTGTCCAAACATTTCTCACGCTGCACTCATCCAAGCTAAATAACTCTTCGCTGAGCACTGCTGAATAATTGCATTTGGCCTGCATGAAGCCTGCCAGGAGAGAGAGAGAGAAAGAAACATTTATAATAAATCATGCAGAGCAACATCAGAGCTCTGAGTTGAAGAAAGCTCTTGCTTCTTTGTTACTGGAGAGCAACTAAACAGGAATTTTCAGCTTTATCGGGTGCATCTGGTGAGATAAGGCCTTAAAACATCTCAAATTGGGAAAGTAGATATCTGAGCGATGTAGACACGACCTATCATTAGGGCAACCTGAGCATGTTGTTAGGGGCTCTTTGCAAGAAGAGGCCCCTTGTGGTGAACAAGAGGAATCTAATAAAATCTCTTTTCCAGCATGTTTTTTAGTCAAATAAACCTTGCATTAGGCTTTTCATGGTTCTGAAGTGTCCAGTAATCAACGAAAATGCCTCGGTTGTGGGTAGCAATAAGCAGAGGAATCATTTGCAGTGACACTAGATCAGTTTTCCATTATTAAATGTATCAACATTAACTTTAGGAGAAAGGTTGAAATGCAGGGCAGCTAAGGCTAAATGAAATGAAATACAAATTAATGGGGAAAAAAACAGTCATAAATGAAAAGATTCTTTAAAATTGTTAACTATTACAGTAGTATTTTCTTACATCGATTTCTTAAAATCCTGGAGTTGATGCAGGATGCACTTTCTTTTAGTAGTTTGCTACTAAACTACTAAAATGTTGCAAACAAGTGATCAACATTGGGCACTCACTCTTGGTATGTGGCTACATGTATCAAAGTGTTAATAACTATTAACAAATACTGTAGCTCTATGTGATTTACCTTCAGTAGCCGTAATAATTGCTGTTGCTTTACTGTTCTTCCATAAAAGAAGCTTTGTTATGTTAAATATTTCTGTTCATTTTATTCTTGTTCGGTAAAAACCAACCCCTTGTTCTATGCATTGCTTGAAAGAAGACGGTTGTTTACGCCAATATTGTCTGCGCTGTAAACAACCGTCCTCCACTGTCAAGACAGAAGATCGAAGTTGAACTGATTATATTGATTATATTGATTCAATATTTGGAAGCGCAGCCAACATGGACTGAACGGCTTTGTTCACTTTCTCCGCTGCCACTGCTAAAATTACAATTCTAAAAAAAAATGGACGTCATCACTCACAACTTATCCTGACTGTTCAGGCTGTAAATTCAATGGGAGAAATCCCAGACGGCTCACTGAAGGGAGATGAGAATCGAGTGGAGTTGAAGGCAAAGGTCAAGCTGGCTTGTGGTGTTTTTGCTCGAGGTCATGCGTCGCACTCTTTTTGTCTGTTCTGTCGATTCAGTTTCAGCTGCTCACGCAGGTTCTGACTGTTACTGGCAAAAGAGACCATATCAGTCCACTCTTGCCACATGCATGCTCATCGTTAGGGATTGCTGAAAAGTTAACATCATGCAGTCTGTTCCTGTTGCCGATGCTCGCTCAGAAGGATTTATTGTTGCAAAATATGTGACTTAATGCAACTGATCGGATTTTCCCTGATAGAAAAAAGGAAATAATAAACTAAACATTACTGCAGTGTTAAATAACCCAGAATGTAATATACTTTGAGTTAGTCTATACGACTGAATGAAATGGACTATTTCTCCATGTAAAATAGATCTCTTTCCTTTGCAAAGCGCCTTGAGACATTTGCTGTGACTTCCCGCAATATAAATAAACTGAATCAAATTCATTTATATTAATGGCAAGAATATCATACAAATCCATGCTTGAACTCAACAAAGTTCGGAGGCAAATTCCCTGACCATGACAGAGACATGATGTTACAGTGCTGCAAAGGAGGACACACAAATTACAGTTAATATGTTACTTTAGTACAATTAAAGGATAACTAAACCAGAAGCAAATTTCTTACCGTGTAATATCATTGCTTATTAAGCATTCCCAATAAATTCCAGCTTCAATGTTGCACAGCAGGAGAAGGCACAGAGATGGTGGAAGGCGAGTCTCTGTTGTTTTTCTACAGCACGCATAATTACAGACGAAAGCAAGGGACTTTAAATTGTTCAGAGATAACAAGATGTCAACTCTTGTAGTGGCTGACATGTTTTCATGTCACCTGGGACAAAGAGGATGCCATCAAGCATCTCTTCTGTTCCGAAAAAATGAGGCGTGTAAAGTTAGGTTTCAAGAAAAGAAAAAAAAAAAAAAAAAAAGCAAAGTTATCATTAAAAACTAGAGATCCTCTGGTGGAGTTTTCATTTAAAACCTGTATTATTATCTTTAAATTGGGTTAAATGTTTCAGCATGCGGAAAACACAACCCTGTTCCTCCCCATGCCAGCGGAGGAGAGCTCAGCAGAGAGAGGATATTTACTGCCTTCATTTTGGTTTTGAGACAGCAGCTTATTGCTTATTGTGTTCCATTATTACTGCCTCCAACTGGGGCTAATTTATTGAGATTAAACCACACTGTTGTTTCTTTAATGCCTTTTGAAAACACTAAGAAAATGTCATATTGTCTGAGGTTGGATGACGAGCAAAATATTATCGGAAAATAATTTTATGAAATGGAGCATTACCAAGTTTATTCCACATCTGAAGGAAGAAAGGTCCGTGACTGTTCATGCTGAGAGGGATTTATAATAATTTGGCAGCATCAATAAGCACAGCTCTTCAGGCTTACCAAGAAAAGTTTTAACAGTGGGGTAAAAAAAAAAAAAAAACTATTTGTGTTGATGTGTGAAAGTACAAAATTAACAATTATCTGATGTTTAAAATTTTACTTTCATGCAGAACTTTCTTACTGTTACTCACCTGATGAAACTGAGTAACCATATTTTTATACAGACGCAGAAAACTGTCTATTTTCTAAATGCCAGAATACGTGTTGTTCATTTTTATTACTTTCCTTAAAGTGAAAACTGTACATATGAAGCACACTTTACTAGATCTGTCAAAAAAGAACCGTTAGTTTCCTTCCAGAATCAACATTTTCTATTGGGTATTATACAAGAAAATACTCCTACAAATATGGGCAATTGATTGCAAACGAGATTTGTTCATTTGTACACCCAAAAAAAGCAATTTTCCAAACAAATATGACTGACTCCAACAAAACCAGGAACAAGTCTCCCAGGAGGCGCTTTGAGTTATTTACATATTCTTAAAGCGTGAATTTTTGTAATGCTGTCAAACACATAAAAAAATTATAAAGTGAAGAAGATGGCCATTTGAATGTTGGCACTGTGGAATCCAAAATTATGAGAAATCAGCTCTCCAAATTTCATAAAAATTGTTGTCAAACCTGATCACTTACCTGGGGGTGTCAACAAATTCTGTTTATCTACATTAATTTACAATAAACTCACCCCCAGGATTTAATAACAATAAATCATTTTATTTCTAGGTGCCTTTCTGGATGCTCAAGGAAATTGTACACAAACAAGCTTTTTAAAACAAGATTTACTGTCAACAGGCATGACTGGGAAGGTGTGCAGACAAAAGTATCTGGTTTATTTAGTTAGAAATATAGATTTCTTTTTTTCATGGTTTTCAGGTTTTGTTCCATTTTCACAACCTTCTGTCTTGTGAACTGGACTGTGAACCCTGAACTTGACCCTGGGGCCAAATCTGGCCTGCATTAGCCTTTTATGTGGCCCTCTAGACTCTAAAGGGACACATGAATAGAAACGTCAGAATAGCAGTGTGCTTAAATATTATTTCATCAATCAAATCAAAGAAGTTTTTATCTGTTTACTGGCACATTACATCAATCAGTCCCTCCACTTTCCTGCAAATTATCTTTGAAATTCACGCAAAATCTACAAATTCCTGCACCTTTTTACACTAATGCATAATTGTGAGTTTATTTAAAAAAGGTGAAAAATATTGGCTCCTTGTGACATTTAGGTAGATGTGTTTCTTACTTTTACTAGACATGTCTCAGCCTTATTTGTTTTATAAACCATAGTGATATGACGAGTAATAAACAGTCGCATTTCCCATCATACGTAGGTGCTAATATTTCAAAATTATTTTAAAAAATCCCAAAAGCAGTCGCAAACTCCTGGAGCAACTGACAAGATGTTGAATATTACTTTATTTTAAGAATTTATTTATATTTTAACAGTTCGTTGATGGGTTTTAGCAATAGATTCTGGCACAACCAGCTCTTTAAGAACATTCATGATCTTGGTTTAACTCATGGCTAAAAACACTCTAGAGAAACTAGACTTCCTGGCTGGCAACACTTAGAAATTCCAGTTGCGGTAAATCAACCCAGGAATTAAATGATCTATATCCTGTGAATTAACAGGGTTAGCAAAATGATCCGAACCGGATTGTTTAATGCAGTTAAGTGTAGCGAAAAGCAATTGTACTTCAAGTTCTTTTGAACATATCATTGCCACTAAGACACTTCTCGAATGGTTATTACATTTTCTTAAACTTGTGTAGAACTTTCTTTGACTGCTGTGTTTTGTTTAGACCTAAAAATATTACCAGGAAGCCCTTTAAGAAGTTCATTTAAAACAGAAAAATATCAGTATCAGTCATATGCTTCTTGTTACATTTTAAACAACCCGGACTCATAGAAGCAAGTGAGACACTAACAAGAAGCAATGTTCTACTTCTTCCTAATTATTATTATTCTCATTGTACTGAATAATGAAACAACAAAAATTGCTTAATTTCTAGGTTTTACTAAAGCTTTTTGACTCAAGCTACTATCACTTATTCATACAAATCAGTTTTCAGCTTACCATTTCTATGAACATGCTCTGGCTGAAAAACTTTCAAAACTATTTTCATTGCTTTGCATAATTCTGTAACTTCATTTTATACCTAACAAATGCATTGCTTGTTGCTGCCCTAACTACAGATACCAAAAGATTCAGGCACTTTGTCCCAGTCACAGGTGATTACCTTCATCATTATGCTGCAAACCGTTTCCTATTCATTGCAAACTGCTGCTTATAGATAAACTTTAGCCAGTGCTTTGTTACTATTGATTTTCTACCACGAGTTCCCCGTTTTATATATTTATCAATGCAATCCAAATTGCTAAGCTTACTAAGGAAGCTTAAGCCACTAATCCGCTGTGACTTTTTGTAACGGTTGCAATAACAAAGCTGTGACTAAATCCTGTTAAACATGGTAATGAATATGCATTTACAGGAAACCCTAAACATTTTTTTAATTTCTAATATGCAGCATACACCAGATTGAAAGGGGAGTTTACTACATGTGCTTTATATTATGTGACACCTGCCTACTATTCTTTAAGCTCTTGATGGTGTGTGTGTGTGGGTGTGTGGGGGTGTGTGTGTGTGTGTGTAACTTTAGTGCCTACCTTCAGTCCAGTACACTTACCCAACTTATCACAAAACCTTCCTTACATTGAGAAGAGCAGGTTTCAATCAGTCAAGAACTGGTTTGTGTCTCTTGTTGCCATCCAGTCATTAAGTTAAAGTCATTTTAAATTCAATGAAAAAATCTTTGTCATATTATTCCAGATAATAACAACAATCCTAAAACTGATGCTCCTCATTTTCTCCAACAACGATGCTGAAGTGTGAGTTTGTGTCTGGGTTCTAATATTACTATTCCATACGATGCTATTCAACATTTCACGAAAAGATGAGCACATCACTAATGCTCTGCTGAACATGTCCTCCACACGTGAGGAGAAGGTCTCTGACCTCTCAGCCAAGGAGAGGGCTGAAGAGAACCGAGCTGTAGGCAGAAACAGCATGGGAAATGCAAATTGCAGCTAGAGGCCTAAATCATTAAGGTATGCTGAATATATTTTGCAGAGTATGTGAACGATCACAAATTAGGCAGAAGCGCATGTGGAATTGACTTCTTGAAGAAGCTTACAGCCACAGAAAAGACTAATTTGATGTTGGCTTTGCTGTGCGGTTTAAGGTGCAAAACTTATTTTCTGATCATTTTGTTAATTGGTGCAGTTTTGGCAAATCTAAAAGCCATGAAATCCTTTTTTGAAGCAGGCTATCTATGTTTTAGTCACAGAAAAAAAAAAAATCTTGAAGCGATTCCAGTAGTTCAGCAATGCTTTTTTATGTAGCTTTTCTAATGACTTGTGTTAGTTAAATTCAATTTATCACTGTGTGAAACAGATTTGTCTTAATCAAAAGTCTGATATTCTTTAAAAAGAAATACACAGACACAAGAAGAAAAAAAATGATACTATCCAATTCACAATTGTCATGTGTATTGTTTCACCTGCTGTGTTTTTAAACACTTAACATGAGGGTAAAACTGAAAAACACAACACTTTATGAATAAATACAATCCCTCCATCCTCTGTTGTCTGTCACTTGATTGAGAACAAAGTCAGCCTGTTTCTGAGACTTGTCTCTTATCCTTCCTTCTCCTCTTGAGTCTGTAGCTCTGTGTCTAAGCTGACAAAGCAGCAAAGGAAAATAATCCCTCAGACCCAGGAGCAGCAAACACTGCATGGGAGGAAATTATTGATTCGGTGTCATGAATTGGTAATGGTGAGGATGCCTCTCACTCTCAAACAAAACCATTATTTTTCTGAACTTTCCTGTGCAAGATGTCTGTGAAGAAGACATACAGGGAGATGGAACTGACAGCTATTCAAGATGATAAAACTCCCCAAATGGGTTTTAATTTGTCTGTTTCCAGGTTTTGGCTGTAAAAGTGCTTAAAGACTCTTTTTTCACAGACGTCTGCTGTCGTTGAAGGTAAATTGATGAGTTCAATTGATGAGTTCATCAATTTACAAAGAAAAAAAAAACTAAACTTTTTTTCATGGATGTAGCAAATTAACTTTGATTAATTACTTTTCTGTTTCAATGGTTCAAATTGACTTAAACTACCTACATTTAGGGCTTTGTGTCAGAAGAAACGTTTTTCTGCACTAAACATGCTCTCATAGTGACTACTGGACATTTCAGGCGGTGTGCCTATGACATGCACAGCCTTTAATGTGATGTAACACCTTTGCCCCTTATTTTGTTCGCATTTTAAGTCATTGTGAGGGCGCACTGTTGGGTTATGTTGCGTGCCTAAAAAACCTCTTGTTTTTTGGAGAATGCCATGCAATGCTGTTGACAACTGAGCGTTACGGTGCAATAAGCAGGGTCAACGCACCCAGCAAGTGCTGCTGCGTGGTTTCTCTTTGAGCCATCCCCAAGGACGAACATGCATGTGCCTAATTAGAGCAAAACAACACAGTCGGCAGGTGTTGGTAGCAAGAAAATCAACAAGAAAAGACAAGAAGCATTTTTTCCCCCCTTTTTATGTGTCTCCTTTTTTATATTAGAAAGCTTTTTCACATTAATGCAATTTTTCCCACACCTACAGACTTCCTGGTATGAGAGTTGTGTACATTAGCAGGTGAGTTAAGTGCTTCAAAACACCTCACAGAGATCTGGAGGTGGAAGGTAGGAGGCTACAGGGGGCCTTTGACATTTTTCACAGCAGGGCTCGGAAATGGAATCTGTGGCATTACAGACACAGCTAAAACTTCATCCAAGGATGCACATCTACTATATATATATATATATATATATATATATATA
>CAEFZY010076524.1:0-13053 GCA_903066815.1 Brachyrhaphis roseni
GGGACGTCTCTCCAGCGTGGAGTGCTATAATCCCCGAGGAGATAATGTGCGATGAGAGCACAGCCTTGCTGAGGTAGAGGTAGCGTTCAAAGAGAGGGCAGTGGAGTTAAAAACACACTGTGGGCTTTCCTCAGCGGAGCGCTGCCATTTAAGAGCCAACGTCTGGCTCTTAAATGGAGTGACCGGTGGAGCAAAAAACACAGGCAGCTCAGAGGACTCACCAGCTTTGTGGAGGGTTTAACTCTCAAACCAGCAGTTTCTATTCTTATTCACACAATTTTCAGATTTCCTGGGAAACAAATGAATACCTAGATTATATAGCTCCGTGTGGATCTCCAGTTTGTTTGACTAGAAAGTTTGGTTCGCTTGGGGAGATGTGAATGTGTAATCAAACTCTGATGCGTACGAAAAACTTTAAACTCTGATCCGCCTAAAAATCTAGCTCTCGGTTTGGTTGAAGTAAACCCTGGACCGGTTTGAATGCATATGTGAACATCAAGCAGACCACAAACTGTGAACTACAGTGCAGGGCATTCTGGGTAAATACGACCAAAACAAAAACAAGAGTCTAGCACTAGCGGGAGTAATGACCGGAGGTTTATTACCAAAGAAAAAAGAGAAATCCTGCAACAATCTGGCGCCACTTCATTTTTGTTTACATTTCATGAAGAAATAAGTTGTGTTCAGTGTTTTCTTCTGGTGATCATGGATCGGTTGCTTTAAAAACGCTAATCAATAGCATGTCAAGGAGCATTGCAGATAGATATTTCAGCTTCCCAAGCTCCAAATTGTTTTGAATTTATTCGAAAAAAAGCCAAATTTTTCATTGATAATTTTTAGTAGATTCCATGAATGAGTGAATCCGGGGATACTGAACAGCAAACAGGCAGGGCTCCAAAAAAATTATTTTTTTCTCTACTATTAGTTGTTAAGATAAAACGCTTTGTTGTCAATTAAATGTACAGAATCTACCATATCATAAAAATAAGCCTTTAAATCCACACTGCACATAACAAAACCACATAAACCTATTTCAAAAAAGGAAAAAAGCAGGCAATGTTATAAAAGCTGACTGGGAATGACAATAGAGACCTAAAATAGTGTTATGAGTCGAGATAAGGGCACTTTAGAGCTGGGGGACCTTACAAAAAAAGGAAATCCACTTGAACTTTACAATAGTGAAATTTTTGATTTGTTCTCTGATACAAAGCTACAGGAGAAAAACTTGTTTTTTCCAAAAGTTTATTCTAACAAAAAGACAGGTATGTTTGACATATTGAGTGATCTCTAAAAAAAAAAACAAAGTATCCCCACAATCACATAAATATTTGAACACATCTGCTGCCACAGGAGGATTTAGAGGTAATGAGGTCTTTCTTGAAACAAATCAACCCATCCAAACTGTCCCTTTGATTAGTCAGAGTACAGAAAATGTGATTCTGACAGCACAGAAACTTCCAAAAGATTTTTTTTAAAAAAAGAGCAGAAGCCTTGGCACTGTCAAGGTTGATTCATCTCCTCAAACACGACAGGCTCGCTAATACCCACTTCGAAAGAGAAAGGGAGGAAAATACGCTCATTCACGTGCACTTTTCCACTTCTATGCTGTTTCACTGAATTAAAAAAACTAGCCACAGAGTCCGTGACTGAGGCTGAGACCCTGAATACCAATGAGCTCCATCCATCACCCCAGAAACTGCAATGAAGTGAAGGTTTTTGCTCTTCTGAGCTATGCAAATCCTCTGCCCCCCTCCATCCATCCACAAGCCCAGAGTTCAGCAGTCCGCTGTTCGAGATGAGCCGGCTCACTTAGCCATTCAGGGAATGGAGCAGAGAACAGGATAATGAGGCTCCAGCAGAGCTTGTTTTTGCAGCTCACAACTAACAATCATCCTCCAGCATAAAACGTCAAAGTTCATTTTACTAATGCGCACCGCTCTACCTAAAGTTTCGCCCAAAGGAGTTGAACCTTTGGGTGAACAGTGCACTTTTTCAAGCTCAGAGTAAAGCTAAAGTGAAAACTTAGGTAAATCACAACATGGGTTTATGCAGACAGGAGGGAAGTCAGAAAACATTGGGTGGAAATGTTAACCTTTCAGGATCCTTTTCTTGTTTTATTTGTTATCAATTTTCTATCCATAGCAGAACATATTCAAGCTACTTCTATTTAGGGTTACATTTTTTATTAAAACAGGAATGTTTTAATCAAAACTTCAGACTCAGATGCACACCTGCAGTTTTTGTTAAAGTTTCTTAAGTTTTTTTTATTGAAATGAACTGATTTGGGGAAAAAATTCTTTGGGATGATTTATTTTTAAATTTTTGTTAATTTGATGAATTATCATCACTTTTGTCCTTAAAATAACAAAATATACACTTATCTTTATGTTGTGGTCCATCTGACTAAGTAATTTTAAAATATTAAATCACTGATAATTTGATCAGTTACTCAGTACTTGAGGAAACGTTTTGCCAAATACTTTTTTACTCTTGAGTAATTTCTTGAGAACAATTTTTGGATTCTCTGCCGACCTGTGTCTAACAGTCAGTTTACCTCAGCAATACTGTAAATAGCTTTTTTATACTTTATATTTTGAGGTCTGCTTTTTAGAGTCTCAGTTTAGATTAATCATGTTAAGGAATATTTAAAGTGACGTCATTGTACATTTTAGTAAATTGTTTTCAATGGACTTTCAATTATCCTTCTTGTTTCAGCTTAAGCTTCATTTAAAAATGTCTTTCAATGAAGTTCCCTCAAACTAAATGAAATACAACACTTCCCTACTATTGTATTTGCTGGCTTAAAGGATGTGAAAGTCTACCTTTTATTTTCAATTTGCGTTGCACAGTTTTAGATTTATATTCTGGCCTTGATAGATAGAGAAAGCTGATTAAAACTGCTGAATTATTCAACAAGAGTCAATGTCTGTTCCAAGCTGCCTGAGGCCCGAGTTGTTAATTGATTAATTGAAATTCAGAGGAGTGTAGTGAGCTAACTAATACCCTGAAGGTAAGGACATGGCAGGAGCGCCCCTATCATAGTTTAATTAGCATAGCTTTGACATGTAATTAATAGTACAAGATGAGAGAATCTGATCAGACTTCAGACCAGCATATGGCACCAACTGCACCACCTACTGCGCTGAATAACTAAAGCTGCAAATACCTGAGTCATTTCAGTTAGTTTGCTCAGTACAGACGACTCTGACTGACTAATTCAAACCCAAAAAGTGAGAAAAGAGAAGAACAGGTTTAATAAGCTTTTATTTTTTTCAGTGTAATCTTGGGTAACAGGGCAACACCAATCATTACTGTATATATTCATGTTACACAAAATATATGTAATAGTTCCAGAGTCAAAGAACTGTTAAAATGTATTTTTAACCACATTTTATAACTTCAAGGTGAAGCTATTTTAGAACTGAATGTAGATTTGGTTTAATTAATTAAGGGGAATCAGGAAAAGCCACAGCCTTGATGATAACAATAAATAAATACCAACAGAAAATGGTGAACATTTTGTGAGAACAAAAAATGTTCACCTTACTTAGGAGTTGTTTTGACACAGAGACAAAAAAACACATGAGTAAAAAAATGACTGATAATGTGCAGAAAAGTGAGACTTTCAGCTGATTCTCCTCACGGCCATTATGTTTTATCAACAACTGCATAATTTGCTAATGTAAAATGTTGTCAGCAATGTAGTAATCCCAGTGAAAATCTAGGAGAGAGTCACCAGTGAAGGCTCAATATTTTAAAGGGAGGCATGAAATGAACCTCTTGGATAAATAAATCCAAAAGCCTGGATTTGTTCAAGGTCCATTCCACATCAGCTGTGTTTCCATTAGCTATATAATTGTGAGATTGGACATTTCTAAAGTAAATTTGCTTAATGGGAACAAACCCGTTTAGAGTGGCTTCTAACCATAATCAATACCACACTGATTTTCCGTTTTAACAATTTGACTTTACAAAATGTTATGTCTGTTACTGGTTTTCACAACTGTTGACTATATGATGAATTTATTTTTATGATGTAAAGCAGTTTGAACTGCCTTGTTGAGTAAATCTTCTTTACAAACAAACTTAATTGATTGATTTGCCATAGAGTGCTTTTAATTTCATGGGAAAGGTGATGGTCTTTTTTTGGTCTCCAAGCTTCTGGCTCTCAGAAAATGTTTCTCTTCACGATTTCCTGCAGTAAGAATAGTTAAATTTTTAGTGCGGTAAATCAGACAAGCCTGCATGTCTGTGAATGGATGAATTAAACATGTACATTGGCTGATATGATTCTTTTCGCGCATGAATAAAATGATCCAACTTAAAATGATATAAAACAGCACAGTTTTCGTTGGAGACTAAGTACTCCAGAGAAGGCAAAGTGCCATAATAGCTTTTTCCGCTTTATCTCAAAATATCTGTCAGCACCACAAAACAGATGCCCACATAAACCGATTGCTCATATTACCCTAATCTATGCTGGCTTTAACATCAGAACCCAATCCTCGTCACATCTGAGGGTGTCACAGCGAAAAGACATGAAGGTGGCAGCGTGGGAGACAGAAATGATCAAAACGGCACCAAGGCAACATTTTAAATCTCTTCATCTTCAAACTGCCAGGTCTAACTTGTTTACAAGCCCACGGAGTGGTGAACGACGCCGCTGAGCTATATGACTTTTTTACAGGGTTCAGTTCAAACACCACTGCTGAAAGCCAAAACATGGCAGTGAATCATAGCGGCAGAATTAAGCGTGATTTTGAAGGAATGCTACTGGCAACATCCTCTGTACTAATGGCTCCAGCGGGAGATGTGCATAGTAAAATACGACTAATCTGCCGGCAGCAGTAAGTTAATGATTTGAATATATTTACCTCTTAATTGAAGACATCAACATATTTATGCAAAAAAATAAAAATAAAAAAACGCAACTTGAGTCAGTCTGGCAAGAAGTGAACAGATATTAAAATGATCCAGAGCTCTCAGACAAATTCATTTATATAAAAACAGAGATGTTAAATTGAATTGGACACAAGAGGCTCTCACTTCAACACAAAGCTGCTTTATGCACTCCAGTGAGCTACAACTTCTACTTTTAATAAAGAGAGTCTTACTCATTTGAAAGTACTTAGAGGGTTTAAACTGCAAACAACTGGCTAAACGTGTCATGTTGGGCAGTGATGGTTCGACGTAAATGAAGAGCTGGCACAGGCGGAGAGTTGATGGTGAATTTTTAAGGAAAGAAATCACAAGACAAAAGAGAACACAGATAGCGAGAGCAACCACAAATAAAACATCGTTAAAGAGGCTAACTAGCTTTAGCATTCACAGCAGGCTCTGCTGTAACATAGCAAAGAGCAAGCAGGGGTAGCAGGTAGGGTTGTGAGCGGCGTGCACACTACCATGATTGACAGCACTGCATCCTGGCTCTGATTGCTTGTGTCTAGTTAGCACTGGTAGCACTGGGAGAAGGCATTTTTTCACAGATTTTCTGTCTCATACTGTCACGACGTTGTGTCAGTTTCAACAAATGTGTAGAAAAATATTTCGTATAAAAGTTACATACTGCATCTTTAATGTACGGACAGAACACCCTCTGCAGTAAATGGCGTTCCTGCATGCTGGTTAATTATGTACCATAGTATCCATTTTCTGAAAAGAAATGACTGATACATAATTGATTAATAAATATGCTGTACAGTAGTAAATAGCACTGTTGACTTCCAGCAGGAAGGTCTATGCTGAGGTTCTTTTCTGGTCTAACTTCCTCCCACAGTCCAGAAGCATGACTATCAGGTTAATTGGTCTCTCCAAATTGCCCCTAGGTGTGAATATCGGTCCCTGTAGTAAACTGCCAACCAGTCCACGATGCACTCCGCCACTCTCCCAGTGACAGCTGAAGATTGGCACCAATCCTCCCAATAAGTGGGTATAAACAATGGATGGATGGATACAAAATTGTATCCGTTTATACCTGCTGACCTTGGAAGACAAAAATAAAACCTGTTGCTTCAACATGTGTTGAAGAAATTAATTGCTTTCGGCACAAAGGACTGATTTGTCCAATTTTCTGAAAGGTCTGGGTAGCCGTACCTTAACGAAAGGATGCTTCTGCTCAGCAAGAACACTTTTTCCCTTGTTGAGAGATTTTTGTTTATAGATATGTTCAAAGGTATCCAACCTAACGCTCTGCACCTTACTGGCAGTAATCACTATTTTCCACAGTTCCTTTGTTCTTCCTTTATGCCACCCGAACAGCATGTAATGCAACTTAGTTAAAACATCTTTAGCACATTAATATCAAATAAAGCCAGCTTTTTCAGAAAGTAAAACCTTTGCTGTCCTTTTTTCTAAAACAATTCAACTTCAGTCTGTTATCCAGAGATATTGGTGCTCATTAACTGACTGTATTGGATATCCTCTGATAGTCGTCAGACTTGAAGCTGTGAATGTCTGATTTTGTTTAAAATCAATCAACGTCTTTTTTGCTTTTGAAGTATCTAAACTCATGAAGACACACACAAATTTAAAGGCTCATCTGACTTACACCAAAACAAGAAACAAAAGGAAACCATCTTTGTCAGGTCAAAACTGGTGTCAAGATTAAATCCGCAGACTTTCATCATTCATCTTCACTATTTCTGCTCAAGATCAGTGCAGATACTTTTGGACTCAAAGTAATTTGACTCTGTACTGCTGAGTTTCTTCTTAATGATTTAGATCAGGAAAAACTATGAAAACAATGAAAAAGAAGTGAGAGTGAGATGGGAAATAAACTCAGGTCTGGACTTTATTGGAAAACAACAGCTTTCAAGCATCTACAATAAGTCTTAAGTCAATTGTTTCACCTTAGTTGTTCTTTGTTTTGTTTAGATCCACCTTTTTCTGTTTAACTTCTGAGTGCTTTTTAGTAAACATATATTTGTTATTTCTTTCATGTGTTTAGTTTTGATTAGATTTATGTATTATGCTGAAGACGGTCAGAAAGAGAAGGAGATTTCTTAAAAGGCAGAAGCCTATTTCAAAGTCAAAGTTCTTATAAGTTATGCTTGATATATACAACATTTTTACAACAACTGAAGACAACATAGTTATTTGACTGTTATATGTCCCTAAATATATCTAAAACCGCCCCTTTAAACATTTTCCTAACCTTCATCCCTGTGTGGTATCTAAGTCGTTTCCAACATTGTTACTGTTTTATTTAAGTGTTTCAACACATTTTAAATGATCAGGCTCTGCTAAGAAAATGGTTCTTCTGCACTAACAATATCAGAATAAACACAAAAACATGCACAGTTCAAGAGAGCGAAGTACAGCCATCTTTGACGTCTTTGCTGGACAAAACAGCATCGTTTGGTGGACTAAAACTTATCTCACAATCCTTTTATCACACTTCTCCCAATATGTAAGCTTACATCAACACCAACAAAGAAATAACAGCTTCAGCGAGTGGAAATATCATCACCTTCCTAAAAGAATGGCCAAAGTCATATTTTCCCAACAAAGTTGATTTGTTTTTGCTGCAAAAATTATTTTTGGTAAAAGATTACTTAGGTCAATATTTTAGAAAGGTGATAATATGCAAATTTATTGTAATCAAACTAATGAAATGAACCTTTCTATCCTCTCTTCTGATGTAACTACCTCGCATAACAAGCTCCATAGCAAATAGAGTTTATATTTAAATGTCACTTAGGTTCAGGAAAGCAAATCTTGTCTTAGAAATAATTCATCAGACTAGAAAAAGTCTGTGCCAATAGTTAAAATAAGCAGATTAATTAGAGAAAGTTTTTATCGACCAATCTTTATAAAGGTGAAGGTGGAAGAAAGTGGAACTGTTCTTTTTTAAAAAGTTGCTGCAGATTAAAATTAAATTAGCAGTACGGGAACAGAAGCAAACTCAATGTCAAATAGGATTAGAGTCACTTCTGAATCATTCATAGAGGCATTTTGTGCAGTCTTGCAAAACTGAATGCTGGACATTAAAACACAGGCAGCCTTGGCCACTGGGGAGTGAAATTATGGAGGCAGTTAGGAATGTCGCAGCAGAAAACAGATAGGAGGGGGTGCTGAGAAAATCATCTTCTCA
This sequence comes from Brachyrhaphis roseni, assembly GCA_903066815.1. Classification (NCBI taxonomy): domain Eukaryota; kingdom Metazoa; phylum Chordata; class Actinopteri; order Cyprinodontiformes; family Poeciliidae; genus Brachyrhaphis; species Brachyrhaphis roseni. The sequence continues at coordinate 8,093 of CAEFZY010076524.1, forward strand.
ATACTCTAAATCAAATTTAGCTTTTTTTCTTTTCCAGCGGTGCTGGAAAAGAAATCCAGCTTCTCCTCCATCCTTCCGTCCTTCATTTGCCCATTCACCTCCTCCTCTGTCTTCTCGGTCGCCTCAGTGGTGTGAAATGAGGCGCTCAGAGTGAGCACATGTTGGCCCACAAAAACAGAGGAGTCAATGTGGAAATGGATTGGCCAAAATAAATAACCCTGCAGCGGTGGTGTAAATTACTCTGGCAGTACGACCACAGGTTATGTATGGACTCTGACCCTTTAAATGTACCTTTTTCTGGCTCCACACTCCACTCCTCCTCATATACCCAGTGTGCTGTTCAGTGGTTTCTCATGTTGAAATTCAGTCTTACCTCTCCACCTTTAATGGCTACTGACTCAGCTCTGCCGTCCCCTCTAACACAAACTGAGCGGCCCCGTTTCTTCTCATCAACACATGCTGCAGAGCATTACGGCAGCAGGCTGTAGAGCCGTGGTCACACTTCTGACCTCATAAAAAATACACCACTGTGACAGAATTAAGCTGTGACCAGCATCTATTTTAGTAATGAGGGCACATTAGAACCTGACTGTGAAGCGTGAACTAATCTTGATGCACTCATGTCGAACACTCATGTTGGGATACTGAAGTATTGCTCAAGACAGGAGTACAATATGGGGGCCACCTTCTAGACCTTCAAGGTTAAACTTGTTATTCTAGTATAGGAAAGACATATGAAAATGTGAGGGTAAAACTCCCAAAGCTGCTTCTCAGAGACACCAGCTTTATGGTATAAAAACATTAATTCATCTTTTAGGCTGGACTAAAGAAATTTGTAACCTAACATGATAAATGGCAAAGGCAAAGGCAAAGCACTTCAATAGTTTTAGGGCAAATTTGTCTTGAATATACTTTTCTATTGATAAGAAATGGAAGTTTAGGTGTCTGTAGATGTGTGGAAATATTAGCCACTGATATGTGTGGATTAGAATACACGAATACTCGAGTCCTCGTCTAAAATCGCCAATTTAATAGTCAAAACCCTTAATATGCATTAATATGCACAGTGTAAACTGTCTTAGTACTGCAGAGGTTAAAACAAACAGTCTTCCTTATCTCCGGTCTTGGAGTTACAGCCAAGGAAAATGATTGCCACTCTTGGATTACCTGCTTTGCAAACTCCAGCCAATAGTTGATCAAACAGCATTGGATCTATTATTTTATTTTCCTTAGTTAGTCCCAACTAGATTCATTTCCATTTGCAGATCCTGGATGGTTTCTCTCTATGGTAAAGTGGTTGTACTAGCCAGACCTATCCAAATTGTGCGCAAGCGATTTGATTGACAACAGACTGCGTTTGTTGATTGGAACCTGCAAAGAGGTTCCAATAGTAGTTGGCGAGATATCAAGCAACAAACCAATCATTCTTAGGCTTGAGGTTCAAAACTTTTTATCAATTGTGATGGAAGAGTGCATACAGCATCAACTGAATGGGTCAAAACTCAACACACAAATATACTAAGAGATTTTGTAAAAACTGTGCAAAATGACATCAGAGCATTTACCAGTTTCAGCTCACTCACAGACTGCCAACCATTTAGATACTATGTTTCTTATTCTTTTCATTTAAATTGCAACTTTTACTCAAGACAGCTTGGACACATTCATTCATTTCACTTTGATACAGTATGTGTTTTTAATGCAGCCCACATCCTAAAATATCCAGACCAGGAAAATGTAAAAATTGACCAATAAAGTGTTTTAGATATTTTATGACTTTCTTTTAATAAGGCAAACATGTAATACTGCTTATCATGTAGCATTTTTTGACACGACAGCAAACAAAACTAGAGGCGGAAGATGAAGTGACGAGTATTTTAATGACAATGGGGCATAGGAAGAGATAAAGGGCATGATCCCAAGATAATCCAGTGAAGACAATGAGAACCAATGAGCTCATATATTAAAAGAGAGGTGGAAATGACATAGCAACCAGGAAGACTAATCAGAGAGAAATGGGAGCAGCTGAGGGAGAATCAGATGACAGAAAACAGCTGTGGAAGGAGAAAACTGGCAGGCAGATGGAAAATAAAAAATGAATACAGAGAAGCTGAACTAGGACTCAAATGACTACAAAACAGGCGGAAAAGGCCTGACTGTACTCTCACAACAAGGTGGATAAAACACAAACCCAAATCATTTTGGCCTGCATAGAAAACGGTTTGGAAACCACTGGTTGAGATGAACGTCTTCAAACTGTGGAAAAAATAAAGAGCTTTGATGACTTTCATCAGAAAGCTAAGTAATATTCTTCTCCTTAAAAGGAGAAGTAGTAGCCACCCTTCTTAAAGCAGATGCTTTGGCATATTGACAGCAATATGCCAAATAACTGCAATAACTGTATAATATGCCATATACAGTTATTGCATGATGATATATTGCCCCTCTGTAGGGCATTTACCTTGATGATTTGTAGCTAATTGCTTACCCATTAGCTACAATCTTCATAGCATGAAGATTTGTGATAGCGCAGCAAAGACCTTAGAGAAGCAATTGTTGCTTACCAATAGTCTGAAAAAGGCTCTAAGGGCATTTCCCAACAATTTAAAATCTGACATGCAGCAGGTTGTCAGCGGCAAATCTGCCTTAAGGTCAGACCCTGCAATGTTTACAGATTATTCTGAAAAAGCCTCTGGTAACATGCTAAAAGCTAAAGCTGATGTCAACACAATTAGAAAAAAAAAAGAGTAAATGTGTCTCGTTTAGAAGATCTCTGACTTTTAATACTGCTGGAGAGACTTTCCTCATGGAGCATATTGTAATGTTAATTGATTGCAAAGAAGAGTGGGCCACAGTCCATCGATATTTAAATTTAATTAGAGTTTTGCTGAAAAAAGTTGTTTTGGAAGGTACTGAAGTATGAATTACTTTGTTCTCTCATGGCTGTAGATCATTAAAAGTGGTCCACTGTGGTACTTTTAGAAAAAAGGTAAACTTCTAAATAAAGTCATTATTGAAAAACTAGGCTATAAATAAATACCCAACGGTCAGGTTAATATTATCATGGAAGCTCTAACATTAGTATATGTTGACAGTTTTTTATATGCAGCAAAGTATAAATGACTCATCAGTTTCTCAAAATTATCACATTACAGTTTTAGTGTTTATTTACTAACTTTAAAAAGCAGAAAATGCAGCTGTGAGTTTTGATTTCAGCTTTGTATCTTTTGGGGAATGTGATAAATTCATATCAACACATCCTCATATATCAGCTGCTCAAATGTTTAAAAAAAATTAAATTAAATAAACAGCCAATTGAAGAACTGCATGGAAATAACCTGAAGACTTATCAGAGAGGGGAGTCCACTGGTCCTTGAAATAATCACCCACATCCCACAGCTCGTGCTACTCAAGGTCAACTACATAACACTTTGAAAGGTTCCTGATGGCTCCATAACATTAACTTTGATAGCTCAGACTGATGGCAGTGAAGACTTGCTCTTCAAACCACTGAGGGTTTATCACATCCAACAAATGTATAAGAAGGAATAGTAGAGAAGGGTGAATTTTGATTTTATGTTTATGGGAAATCAAACATTAACCTCAAAGTAAAGAGGTGCTGCCTGCACAGAGCTGCCACTCAATCATAGATAAGATGGAATAGTTCTGTTTTGTGATAAATTAGAGGATGAGATATTGCATAAAATAATGGAGTCCATAAGTCACTGGGAAACTAGTTTTGAAGTCATTTACTACAATACAAAGCATTTTGTTTCCTTAACAGGTGAGGACGTTATTGAGCAAATTCAGCTGTTAACTTTTTATATTTTAAAGTTTTGTGAGATGTTGAAACATGCCTTTAAAAATAGGCTTTTCAGGACATCTTACATAACCATTTTTATCTAAGTTTTAAATATGTTAGCACATTTCAGCTAATTGCAGCAATTGTGGATTTTTTTGGTGCTTTTGCTAACTTTTAAAATGGTTAGCGCTCTTAGCTTCCCCTTAGTTCTTTTCAATGTTTTTTTTTTTAATCTAAAATGCAAATTTAGTTTAATTTAGCTGTTTTGTAAACTTTCAGTTCAATAAAGTAAGACATCTGTGCTGATGTTTTGGTAATCGCCTCTTTCAGTAGTTAGATGCATAGGCTCTTATTTTGAAGTGGATGAAGACTGCTTATGCAGCACTTCCTTTTCCTGTTTTCATTCTCTTTTTCTTCAATAACTTTATTCAAAACAAGAAACCTACACTAACAAAATAAAACATGGACAGTAAAGAACAAGATATAAACATGAATACAACATCAAGGTGTTATAAAAGAAAAGCAGGTATAATTTGAATTGAAGTTAGCCCTTTAGCATTAGCATCAGCTAACTACCATGTTGGTATACTGCTTTAGTGTTAGCAGAACTAATATTTTATGATTATTGCTTCAGGATTTGCACAACTAAAGTTTTAGCTGGCAGCTCCAATCACTATATACTGATCTATTTATTTAATGAAAATAAAAGTGGAAAAATATTAAAAGTAGCAATCATAACAATGGTTATTGGGGATTTTCAAACTTCTATTGGAATTTTTCATCGTCTTAATTCTTATAACAATGAGAGATTTTTAGGATAGAAATAAATGATACAATAAATGCCCAGATATTAAAGTAACAAGAGAAGACAAAAACTATTCCAAAAATGAATGATCTTACACAAAATGTAAACTTAAGGCACCCTTGTGAAACCTGGAGATAGAGTCTCTATGTTTTAAAATGAGCTTCCTTATTGTGTCAAGGGCAAAGAAAACCACATATTACTGCTCAATAACCTGTTAGTAAAACTATATTTAATAATTAGCCCCTATGCGAATATGACAAGTTCTTCAACAGTTATTGCATGATGATATATTGCCCCTCTGTAGGGCATTTACCTTGATGATTTGTAGCTAATTGCTTACCCATTAGCTACAAT
>CAEFZY010076527.1:0-26006 GCA_903066815.1 Brachyrhaphis roseni
GTTAAATTAACACCAATTCTGATAAGGACCAAATAGACTCGGCATAGTGTTGATTTAACTCTGCAGAATTTACTGTGTTACTACTTAGCATAATGCTGTCTTCATCTCTTCCTCCATTCAAAACTGATGATATCTAAAGGTATGACAAATTCCCAACTAGTTACTGGAAAGCTGTTTGGACTCTCTCAGGACTGAATAAGCAAAACATAGTTAATGTACCTTTTTATGTAACTAGATTTTTGTGACGTGCACCAACAGAGCTATTGAGTTTTCTGTGCTGAGATTTATTTGCCCTGATTGATGTTTCCTTTATGAGTTGAATATCTTCCGAGCATTACAGTCACTGCACTTCCTTCTTCTCACTGGCAGGAAACAAAGTAGAAAAACTCTCAAAACTTTCTTGTCATGTCCTTCTTTTGGATCAGAGATTATTATTATTTAAGATCAACTTTTCCAAACACTGGCATTATGATTTAGCTGATTGGGATGCAGTTTAAATTTGTAAATTAGTTTTGCATTTCAGCTCCATTTTGACTGAAACTATTTAGAGAAAAAAACAAACAAACTGGAACTTTGAAACATGTTGGGAAAGACAATTTAATTTTATTTATTTTTTTATTTCAACTATTTCAACCATTATAAAGTCAAATTGGAACTGAGTGAATGCATTGTATTGTGGAAGCAGATTCTGTAAGTACAAACCTGTTTAAACAGATAACAGTGCTGTGTGGGGAATCACACACTAATCAAAAGGTTATAAAGAACATAAAATTTAGTCTCAACATTATGGCTATGATGCCAGGTGATTGAAAAACATTCAAGCTGAAAAGCTTGGTGTGACATGTCCAAATTGGGGTATTCTTTCTGATATATATTTTTAATCCCTAACTGCTTTTAAACCAATGAATGCATCACTGGTCTGCATTGTTTAAATTCTCTCAATGATTAAAACAACTGCTGACCAATGAATCCCATTGTTTTCCCTTGATACAGCACTGTTATCAGTCTGAACACTAAACAACACATTTCTTTTTTGATTAGAGGTAGAAAGAGGACTGAAGTAAAGCAGCTACTTTCTGGTCATGCTCACATGCGTTGATATTATGCCTTTATACACATGACCATCCAGCAACAGCTATCATGCAGATTCAAGAAAGGTTCCTTAAACCACGCAGGACAGAGGTTTAGTAAAGGCTTGGAGATGGGCGATGACATTAATGAGTATGTCTGTCTCACTGACTTGTGCCTGGTTTGATGCCAACTTGGTTGATGGAGGCAGGAAGCTCCAGACTGGGTATCAGTTCATAGGGCTTTTCGGGCTGCTTGGTCTTGCCCTCATGGTAGCGACTGTAGATGCCACGACCGGCAGAATAACCCCCTAGGTAAGACCCTCGAGGTCCAGGGGTACGATTACCTGAGGTTGCACGACCACGCCCTCGCACGGAACCTGCTTAAAATACAGTTACAGTATAATATGATGATGGGGTTGTGGGCTGGGATTTGTAGATGTTTTGTTGGGCAGCAGGATTTTATGTTGGGTTCAAAACGTCTTTGAAAGCTCCACTTGAGAAATTGACCTTTATGTAAAAGACTTGTTAAAGTTTTGTTTAAAAACTGCCTGCAGTTGGTATTTTACCTGCAGCTGATAACTCTCATAGGATCTTCATCTAAAACTTACTCCAGGTTTTAGATGCTAAAGCTAGGAACTAATCTGAGCGGGGTCAAAGACAAAATCAGACTATTTAAAAAAACTCCAGTCTTAAAAATGTCCTCGCAGTTCATGCAAATGTTATTTCATTTATCCCTGAGTCATTGCCAAATATGTAGTATATGTTGTTAATTTACTTTTAAACCTACAATTATTTATACAGGAAACAGATGGTAGGCAGTGCCATCTGTTTCCTGGATCTTCCAGTTTGAAACATGTAGTGAGCAGTCAGTGACTGTCTGACAGAAGTATTAGTTTTGATGAAAAAAGTTATTGAGTTAAAGACAACTATGTTGATTTCCCATCACTTTACCTTTTCTATCAGTTACCCTAACTTAAAACCATGAAATTTAACGTGACTTATTGAACACAGCCTCCAAACTCTATTTCATAAGTAATAAAAGGCTTTAAAATAAGTATATATCCAATACAACACAACAGCCGTTTAAAATTCATTAAATTGCAGAAATCACTATGAGATTGCCTCTGGAACCAAGCAATAAAGATTAATACCAAGTGAGGATTCAAAGAGAGATGCTGCAAGTAAAACATTAACTGCCTTTAACCTATAACCTTTGAACAGGACTTAAAAAAATGTTGATTAATCTAATTAAGACCAGCACAGGAGCTGTAGTCTGCTTGAACTAAACGCATTTCTCAAAGGGTTTGCTCAGAAGTTGGTCGAGGAGCATTGGGGGAAATTTTGGCCTTATTCCTGAAAAAACAGCTCAATTGTACTCTGAGGTGTTTGGAGCTTTGGTGATAACCCTGTAATAACCCAGCATGAAATGGTAGTTGACAGGACAGCAGGAAAAAAGATGGTGTTAGGAAATGTAATGGCAAGAAAACTAATTGTTCATTTGAGGTGTAAGTAGGAATATGGACATAAGGGATTACCATTGTTCTGTATCATTGGGGATCCTTTGGAGAGAAAACCAGAACACAATGATTGTTGATAGTCAAAAAGATTTTCCTGCTTCCACCCAAGACCACATTCAGTCAATCATTTATGGCAATGGGATTAGCATTCGTCGGTCCATCAAATTATTTTGCTTTTGCCTTTGAACAACAGGCCTCCGATTTTGAGCCACAAACAATTAGCTAAATATTTTTCAAAACATTGATCAAAGATTCAATCATAATTTTAGTCATTGTGAACATTAATAAACACTGATGGTCAACAGAAATCTCTGGAGGGGTACTGGTCCAAATATTGATCTATCATCAATATTTATAGATATTTCTTTCTTTCACCAAAATAATAGATTTTTGTTATAAATATTAGTTGAAAAGCATTTAAAACAACCAACCTTTCACAAAGTATTCCCTGTTGGGTCCAATGAGCGTGCTGTAAGGGTAACCATAGTAAGCCAACGTGTAGGGGTCACACTGGTAGATGTAGTTCTGCTGGGTAGGCTCTGGTGTAGCAGAAGCGCCTCCTTTAGAGGCTTTCTGACGTGAGTACTGCTCTTTGTCTACCGGCTTGGCAAGTGTCACTTCGATGCAGGACCCTTCGATCTCTGTGCCATTGAGGTGGTCCATGGCCAGCACAGCATCATCTCGGGATATAAAGTGGACGAAAGCGTAGTCACGGATCTTCTTCACACGCTCCACGCATCCGGGGTTCCACTGGCTGAAAATCTGTTAACAAAAAAAAAGCAATGGCATCTAATTTATTAATAAAAATGTCAGCCGGGTTGAGGCATTAAAATAATTAAAATCTTTTTTTAACCATCACTTACTGTTTTTGTTGTGTACAAAAGCAAAATTACAATGACCAGAGAGAAGACAAGTCCCTTCACTACCTGATGTGGCTTTTTGTATACCAGTTATTTACTTCATAGCTGTTCTTCTTCAGCAAATAAAACATTCGGGAATAAAACATTCAGGGCCTACTAGCAAGGTTTAAAGCTCCGAAATACAGCATTTATTGCCTCACATTCTGTCATTTTTCAACTAACTTTTCTCACAGGACTTCAAAATCACATACTCTATATCCCCCAAAAAATGTAAGGAATGAGAGTGTATATCCTACCTTTCTGATTGTCTCCTCGCTGGTCTCCATCATTAGATTCCTAACGTAGAGTATCTTTACTGTCTCCATCACGTCTTCATCTACGTCAATCTCTGGCTCAGCCCAGTCCACTGCGATCTGGTGGCCCCACAGCTGAATTCTTCCCGGCATCAACTTCCTGCGAGCCATGGCGGCTGCTCGATGCGATTCATACTCTACAAATGCAAAGCCACGGTTCTTCATCTTGTCAGCAGCACTGGCGTAAACTATCACGTCTAATACGCCTTCTGTCACTTTGGAGACTTCCTCCAGGATCTCCTCGCGCTTCTTGGTTTTGGGAATCCCACCGATGAAAAGACGGCAGTTGTCCACCGAGGAGCAGACCCCCAGCAGCCGGCCAGGCCTCACCTCATAGTTATTGAGGTCCCGCACTGCTCTCTTGGCCTCGTGTTTTTCTGTGTACATAACAAATGCGTACCCCCGGTTTTTCCCATCAAAGTCCATCATCAGACGCATCTCATAGATGCGGCCTACTGTCTCAAACACCGGGACCAATTCGTCCTCGTAAACGTCTCGTGGGATCTTGCCAACAAAGATCTCACATCCCCGAGGAGGAGCTGGACCACTCCAGCCTGGAGGGGGCCCGTATTTACGCTGACCGTTTTCTTGGACCATACCGTAGCCAGTGCGCTCCATCAAGGACAACAGTGCAGCTTCATTGGGAGCTCCTGCAACTCCCTCTGGGAGGGTGATCTGTCCTTGTGGATGGAAGGAGGCACCTGAAGGTTTGGAGGGTTTGGAGGGTGTAGAGTTGTTGCTCATGTTTGATGAGGAAACGGGATCTTCCGCTGTCATTCTGACAAGACCATCCAATCAGATTTTGGGCCTGGAGACAAAAAAAAAAGGACAAAGTTTTGTAAAAGGAGAAACGAGACAAAACAAGAACAATGATGCGGGTCTAATTAGAAAAAAATTAACAAAAATGTTTATTTAAACTATTCAATATATAGTGTATACAGCGAAATTGTTACATAAAAACATAATACAGAATGATACATTTAAAGTATTATCATGAATGATTATGTCTTAAAGTCAATGAACACCCACAATTCAGATTCTAAGAAAATGAGGGCATTATATAAGACAAACTGCAAAGCAGTGGTTGTTTTGAGTATTAAACCAGACATTGGGTCTTTTGGCAGTGTGGGCAAAAACCACAACCTTCTGGAAAATGAAACTAGCACCTCCACACAGTTCTCCCAAGAGGGAAGCTTTCCCTTTCTTAAAAAAAAAAATTATGGTAGATGGCTGTAGTGATTCTTCACTTGGTAACCAGCAGATGACATAACTTTCCAAATCATCACTGACTGTAGAATCTTCACACTGAACCTCAAGCAACTCAGATTATGTAGCACTCCATATTTTATCCAGATGGTGAAATATTGATTTATAAATAAAATGCAATGGCTAACATAAATTGAAAGGAGAATTTGGTCCACTGAGCAACAGCCCATGTTCTGATTACATCTGGGTTGTTGAGCTTAAACAATATATCTTGTGAAAATCCCTCAAACTCTTGAATGAGCTTTGTTTTCCAATTGTTTCAAGGTTATGTCCGTCCGTGTTGCTTATGAAATATTTGTTCTTTGTTCACCTTTTTTTTTACACTCAACTTTTGATTAATTTTCTTGGAAATGACTAGCTTCTGTAGTCATCAAAAGGAACCACATAAATGGTTGAAATATATCATTCTTTGTGTAATGAATCAATGTAATATGCATTTAAGAAAACTGTTCCCTGTTGATTTATATGACAAAATATGTTAGATTTTCTGTGGAGACACATTATGTGACCTGAACACAAGTAAAAATACAGCACCTATAAATCCTAAGAGCTCTTTCCCTATCAGTTGTTTTACAACCTTGTTTTGTTGAGTCCCTCAGATCCACTGGTGACCTATGACCCCTATCAGGGAGAATGAAGGGCTGTAAACCATGAAAACTCCAGCTCAAGGTTTATTGAGTTGGTCACATGCTCAGTGGGTGTGTGTGTGCTGCGCGTGCGTGTGTGTGTATGCGACACATATGCGCCTGTGTAAGAAATAACGAGGACGGCTACAGTAAAGCTAAGTGAGGCATTATGGGTTAAATACAATGCCATACGGTGTCACAAATATCTGCACAATGGTTGCTCATACATAATAATCTGTTGCGCACGCGCACACACTACATAATGCTGCTGGACTTTCAACCCTCTTATCAATATGAATGTGATGCATGCAGGTGCAGTTTCACTGTGTGTATTTCTCTGTGTGTGTCCTTTCATTAGGAGGCCCGGCCCTAAAAGAGCAACTGAGAAAAATCAGAAATCGGCTTCCCAAACATAAACCTCTTACTTTCTTATTTTCCAACACAGCCAGCATTGAGAACGGAAAAATCCACAGGTTTTTAAATCCCCAAATCTCCTTGCAGCACACAACATCGTAGCAGCCAATTACAGCCTCCACATTACTACTGTGTTATAGTTACCTTAAAAGTCCTTAGTGAGCGTTATAAAACTTGATTTTTTTTTTGTTAGGTAGTTATAATGCCCTTGACTTTGATGGTAACTGAAAGCTGTCAACAGAGGTGAAAACACCTCAAGGCCAAGTAGCCATGGTAACATGCACAGTCATTTGACCTGACCCGACATCCAGTTCTCCTAGTCACCCACACATTCATGCACCTGTTGGTCGTTTCTCCAAGACTGGAGAGCTTAGGGTTACCAAAAAGTAAATCCCAAAAGAATTCAGTTTACAAAACATTATTTTGAATTAAAAGAAACAAACTGCAAATCATGTCTGAAGCAAAAACTTTAACTGTTCTTAACATGAACTCTTTAAAAGTAGGTCTGTGCAAGAAGACAATACCTAACAGAATTATATCCTCATCTGTCTTTCATACACAATTAAATAAAGCTTATTTTACACTAACCTATTAAAATGACATGGTGTGAATATGTATATAGTTACTTCCTGCCTAATCACTGATGCTCAAGCTTTCAAGTGATGTCCCAGCAGCTTGCAATATTTAAACCTCTCAGTAATCATTTGTTGATTTTGTCATTTTCTACTTGTCTGCCGTCATGTGAGGTCCTTACAAGACTGTTTGCATATATTTCTGGTTGTGAGAAAAAGCTAACCCTTATTTTCCTAATGCGGATTGATTATTACAGTTCGTCAATACAATTAGCATTTCTGTCAAGCAGCCAACTGCAGGCTAGCTACCCAAGCTGATTGTAATAATCAGAAACTAATTTACCAAAATGAAGCTCATTGAACTGGTGTAACTTTATTCTGCACCTGAATCACCTGAAAACTTCTGCTTCACTTATTGTTCATGCTATGTTTACACCACAGTATAAAAACCTAAATACAATTATATAAATGACATAGAAAACATTCTCTGAATTTTAGTGGTGATATTATTTTAGCAGCAGTTGGCATATTTATTGTTTTAAATAAAAGTAAATTAATAATGTATTCAATTTCTGTGTAAATAGCATTTTTATAGCATTAAAATCATATACTGACCCAAGCTTATTCCTTACTTCCTCTGATCTGAAAGTGATAAAGTGAGATAAAGCCGTAAAGACAGCAAAGTTAGAGTGGATTTATAATCTAATCATATCTAGAAAATGTAGTAAAAACCAAAGTCAGCCAAAAACTATGAGATGGGAGTAAATGCATTGCAAAGGATACTGTGGTCAAAAAACCCCACTGGATGCTGATTCTTTTAAATTGTCCTAGTGAGTGAAAGAAGCAAGGAGGAAACCTGCAGCAGAACCTAGTAGATAATTAACCTCAGTCAAATCACAGCCTATTATTCAGAGGACATAAAGATTTACAGATGATGACTCTTATGGAAAGTTATGATGATCTAGGTGAGATTTCTCAGCTTTAGCTCTAACCTCTCACAGGAAGGGCTAACACTGGTCAGGTTAAACATAATCAGAGCTCAGACACAGAGTTCACCTAGTCAAAGGTTATGAACTTAAATGTTAAGGAAGTTAGTGTTTCAGTTATTGCGAAGGAGATTGGCCATTACCTTATGTTTATGATTGATAGAAGCACCTGATTCTCTGCATATTAACCCTTATATTGGAGAATGGATTGTTTTATGAGTGGAGAGGAAGGGCTTTATGGGCTTTCTTTGGGATTTTATGAATCTAGATCCACTACTGCTGAAAAATATGTACTTGTGGCCCAGATATAAGCAAATTATTCATACCTTTGACATAAAATAACCTCTGTCATTGATGTTTTTTCCACATTATCTGGCCAAATAACAAATCTCCTACCTGTTCACACTAGCCATCAGTTAGAGGTATCAATTTACACCAAGGTTTTGAAAAGTAATGGATTCAAAACCATTAAGCTATCCTACTCTTTGGTTCAAAGTCCTTGAAAAGTGACCAGAGTATCCTCTGGTTTTATGGAGCAGCTTTGCCCCTCCTCCATCAGTTGCAACAAGCTAACTAAACTTTTTCCTGTGAGGAAAAAAAAAAAAGCAAAAATTTGTCTGCTTGTAAATAATTTCAGTTAAAAAATGGATACTAATGCTTTGGAAACTAAAGTAGCATCACCAACCTCTCTTATCAAGGTAACGCCGCGCTGAACTTCGAATCCGACCTGAGCAGATAACCTATTAATCTCAGCTGATATCATTTTGCTACATTTTTATTGCTTTAACAAAACAGAACTATAAAAAGGGATAATATTTTGCATTTAACCTTACATTAAAACTGACAATATGAAGCCACGGTATTTTTACTCAAGATTATCGTACCGTCCGAAAGCCAAACTGCAACATGTGCAAGAGCAGGAAACACTACTAATGTTTAGCTGACTGTTGCACGAACTGATCCTGAGCCGGTGTACTGACATAAACAGGCCAAAGGAAGGTGATATCTTTGTTGTATGCACACATGGACACGTGGAGGCAATCGATTAGCACTGTCAATCCCAGCAGCTGCGGAAAGCAGTGTCTCAAATCAGCAGAACAGGATCAAAGACAACACTAATGCTTAAACTGTAAGCCCTAATGGTGCTGAATTTAAGCACAACATGAATCAACAGCACAAAAGGTACATAATGAGTCAGACAAACAAAGCCTAAGCCATCCTTTAAATGTCTGACACATTAAGAGGTATAATTCATAAAACAAATATCCTCATTCCATTTGAAGCCACAGAAAGTTGGCACCGAAGGACTGCAGATCTCCTCGAAGCAAAGACAAACAGCACAGAAGGGAGAAGTGAGAGTGGAACACAGCAAAAAAAAATCTTGAGAAAGATGTGACCTAGTAGAGAGAGATGGTGGTGGGAGAGAAAAGAGGAAGCAGAAGCAGAGAGTGGTCAGATAGGAGGATATCTACCCCTGCTGCTCCACAGCGCTCCGCTGCCTGGCTGCCTGCTCAGGGAGTGTTAGTCCACCTCCATGAGAGACAGGTACAGCAGGGCACTGAGCACAGAGTCCAGCCTCCTTTACAGCAACACACAGGCACACACCCCCCCCTGCCCCCCACACACACACACAGAATCAAATCTGCAACCAGGAGAGCTGGATGAGGGTGGAGCTAAAACAGGTACTACTGTGTGCAGTGAGTGTGACTGGTCGATACCAGTCTAACATTTTTACGTTATATGTTATTTCCCTTTTTATAAAGCACAAAACGTTTATACACAATTGTGTTAAAAAAAATATTAGTGTATTTAGGTAATCCATGTGCTATGAACAGAAAAACATCTACTTGCAAGTTGCAATTGCAAATCCTCCTTTTTGTTTATTTAAGTTGACGACACCATAAGAGGCACAAGAAAGGAGTAAGCTGGACATAAGTAAACACCAATGAATTGAAAATGTACTTAAGAATGGGAATTAAGAAAAAACTAATTATAAATGAAAGTATTATAAAGAAGTCATTATTTATACCGAGGCATGTGTGTGGAGGCTTGCTTTCAGGAGGATTGTATATTGATTAAATAATGATTCATTTCAAAATGGACTTTAGAACTATAGTTAAGTTAAATTGATTAAATATTCTTTAAACCAAATTGCTAAAATCTGATGGTTTTTTACGTCTTTTCGCTCCTTCTCGGACTGTGTTTTCTTGATTTGTCCTATTTGTCCTAAATATATCCAACAAATAACTATCTGTTCCTCTGGTGTGTGTGATCTGATGAAGAGTTGGTAAAAAAATGTTGACAAAAAATTCAGCTTAAAGGTGAGGAAGGAATGAAATCTTTCTCTTCACAGAAACTTTGCTTCGGAATAAATCTTGACACAATGAAACATGTTTAATATGCTACCTTTATCAAATATGTAAGTAAACATGTAAGTAATCCGATTTCAGAAGTCTCAGTGCCATTTTCTTCCATTTTCCATTGGACTATTTTTGCTGTTTACTTTATCTATACATTTAAAGCTACTAGCCAGACGTTTACAAAACTTAGTCACACTTTTCATACAGTTTGCTCCCCATTAAGCATCATGTCACAGTTGGCTTACTGATGAGTTGGAATGCTTTTGTTTTCAGTGAACATTTATCAGAGGAAAAAAAACACACCCCTGGATGAGAAAAACAGCTTGTTAAAAAGAACTGAACAGTGAATTTGAAAATGTGAAGATGTATGATGGGAAATGTAGTTTCAACAGTTTTTATGGGTTTTCTGCTTAGCAATGCAGAAGTCTAGGGAAAGTGGCAGGAAATCTTTTAACCGGGGTTTGCTCAGTGAAAGGACATTTGGAAATTCTGCCTTGGAGTAATCACCAGAGTTAATGTCAAGTCAGCACAATACTGCAAATTTCTCTGTTTTTTTTTTGGGGTGGGGAGAGGAGGGGGTGTTGTCTTTCTGCACGTAACAACGGTGAACGTGTTCCTAGTGCAGCTCAACTTAAACAAACAACACACACCTTCCTGGGCAGCTAAGAGAGCACATAGAGAGAGAGAGAGAGAGAGAGAGAGAGAGAGAAAACACACACAGTCCTGAAGGGTCTATGTTTGAAAACTAAAAAAAAAAAACTGAAAGAGTTAGGGAAAATGAAAGAAAGATAATGTGTGGTCAGCCGCGTGCTCGGTTTCAGCTGCCATTGAAATCAACTGGCTCCTAAAAGACTGAGCAAACACCCAACAAGAAAGTGTTTATTAGCATAAAGGTCAGTGATTAACGGGTGGACAATGAAAGAAATGCCAAAAATATTAGCATGACACCTGAAGGAGTGTTCCTGGCATCTATAAATAGAGCTTGGCAGCAATGACTCACATGTAACCCAGGTTATGTAATCGGATTACAAGACAAAGACAAATGAATACTATAAACTGGATGTTACTATGGTTATAGAAGAGAAGGAGATGAAGAGTCAAGTCTCTGTATGCAACCAAAGCGGCTGCAGCATGAGATGCTCTGTTTGCTGAACTGATCCAGGAATGAGATAAAAGAGCAATATTTTAAAAAAGAGCATGAATTCGAGTGAACCGTGTTTGTGTAAAAATATGCACGTGTGTGTGGACTTGTGTGTTTTAATTTTCAAACAATGAGTGGTTGTGAGGTGGGGAGTGACTGAAGTTACTTTAAATCAAAGATTAACTGTCAGTCATTAGTGTGAGCCAAACGGGACCTTTGCACGCCTCCGAGGGTTTCGGTTGTTCCAGTGGCTGCACAGCTGGACCATCAGACCATCGGGTCAACAGTTAACCTTTAAGCCCATCAACCAGTCAGGAGATGAACTAAAGAATACATTTTTGTCTACTCAATCACTGAACCTGGCTACTAAATCACTAATTAGACACCGTTCATTCCCCCATGTCCAATACTAATATGAATGGATTTTAATTATACTTCAAATAATAAATTACATCAATAAATCATTAAGGATTCAGGGAAACATTACAATTCTTCCAAGAAAATCAGTATCTTGCATATACAAATGCAGATTTTCTATTAAACAAAAAAAGTAAAATATTTCAACTTCAACTTACAGGCACTTAGACTTAATTATTTAATCAGTAGGAGGTCTGGGTCCAAATAATTTTCAACTGATTGGTGTCAGGGGAACCACCTACATTGGTTTCTAACTCTGAAGCCTGCTTTTATGATTTATTTTTATTTGCATATGTATATGCCAACTCGTGTTGCTGACATATCTGAAGTGGAGAATTATTACGAATGAACAATCACCACTGGTAAAAGTGATTTGGGTGGTAAGGTGAATGACTCTAAGAAGACATTTCCAAGGCTAAGGATAAGGAAAACATTGCACTACGTAGCTTAATGGCACCCAAGCTACATGAACTTTGCCATCACTTGTAACTTCAGGTATATTGTCTGATATTACTGCTGTTGGCCTGGGCTAGAAAATGGTGCAATTTGTATCACTGGTGCCTTGAAGCAAGAAGTTATGACTTCAAATCCTGGCTGGAGTGTTTCTTAATAGTGCTTGCATAGTTTCCCCCCCTGCACGATTGGGTTCTCTGCGTATTTCAGCTTCCTCCCCACATTACTTTTATGTTAAGTGACCGGTTTATGTAAAGTCCTTAGGTCTGACTGTGTTTGATTATTTGTCCTGCGTGTCTTTATGTTGTCCTGTGATGGACAAGTGACCTGTAAAAGTCGTACCCTGCCTCTTGCTCAACGTGAGATAGGCAGCATAACCCAGCCGTGACCGTACGTCTTATCCGAGAAATTATAAGCAAATATTTGAGGAGATGCTAAAGTAATTGGAAACTGCAAAATTGCAAAAAGGGTGTCCATGACATTTCACATACTAATGCAAGACATACTATTAAGCACAGGTTGCTTCAACAACATACCATGAAGAGTGGTTGCCAACGAGGTAGGCAGTCACCCATATCAAGGTTTTAAGACGTTACCGCCATGCGAAATCTTTTTAATGAGAAAATGCCACTTGAACCACCTGAAGCTTGAACCACCCTTCCTCCACCTGTTGCTTCACACTGCCAGGTCAGCTGGCTGAATAAAGCTTCCGCTTTTTTCCCCTGGTATATAAGAACACAAAAGAACCTACTAACCAAAGAAAAATATGCAAAGATCAAAACAGAAGAAAGAACTAAGAAACTCAACATATATGGCAGACAATAAGTACTGCAATACCAAGAGGAAAACAGTCAGTTTTTCAAGCTATTCTAATCTTTGCGGAGATCATTGACTTTAATAACTTTGTTGCACATAGTTGGGCTGTAAAAAAAGCCTGTAAAAATTCAAGTATCAGATTGAGACAATCAGCAGATACTGGATGACTTACCTAACTGACCTAGATCGGACTTCAGAAGAGAGAAAAAAAAAAAATCAGGATCAGTAATTTGGCTATTACAAACTAAAAATAACTAATACCAGCATTGCACAGGGGTTCTCTCGTGTGCACAGCAGCATTAATACAATGAGGGGTTTCGTCACAAAGCCAATAGAGGGATCATTGTTCAAACTGGCCTGTTCACGGGATCTGTTGTCAAGACAAAAGGAATGTCATCAGATTTATCCTTTAAACCAATTATCAGAGGATAGTTTGTGCTATGAACAAGAGCATGCAAAGTTTACCATGGGTCTTTGATCATGACAGCAGACTAACTTTCACGGTTAAAGCTATTTTGTCATCGTTCACGAGAGCACAATTACTCAGAAGAACTACATCAAGAAAAACCACATAGAGAACGAGGAGAAGCTGATACTTCAGATAAGTTGGTTGCTGAAAGAGGCCTGGGTCAGATTTCATATGCAATGAACATTGAAGATTAACAATACTGGAATCTGCAACATGGCCAAACCAATGAATATTTGGGAATAAACTCAGCAATAAGGTTGCCAAGGTACTCAACATGAACA
This sequence comes from Brachyrhaphis roseni, assembly GCA_903066815.1. Lineage (NCBI taxonomy): Eukaryota > Metazoa > Chordata > Actinopteri > Cyprinodontiformes > Poeciliidae > Brachyrhaphis > Brachyrhaphis roseni. The sequence goes on from CAEFZY010076527.1 coordinate 13,602, forward strand.
AAAGTACAAATACCAAGTAAAAAGCCTTGTAAAGATCAACACATGCCTTTAAAAATGTCAGGCTCTTTTGTGATGTAAACGGAGACCATGAATTTCAAAGCATTTCCTACATAAAATGTAACATTTACCCTAATTCAGCTGACGAACAAGCTAATGTGTTAGAAAAAAAAGGTGTGGTAAACTGGTTGCTTAAGTGAGCACACCCTTGGACTAACATTTTATTCAAGTACCTTTTATCTCATTTGTCATTTTTTTTGTAGGAGTCCACCAGTACTTCACGCTTTGATTTGACAAAGTATCCAAATCAATCAGATTGTGAAGAAAACCCTCCCCAGAAAACCCCAAAAGATTTTGTGTCAAATTTAGGTCTGAACTGTGGCTCCCCTATGTAACTATAATTTCCTTTTAATGAAGCCATTATTTTGATAATTTGGGAATATACTTTCACTGTTATGCTGAAAATAAAAACCTTCTTCATCCTCTGACCTCTTACTGACAACTGAAGGCTTTTGGGTCGAAACCAGGGGGTAAATATAACTGTTCATAGCTTTATTTTCATCTCCATCTCTGGAAAAGTAAGTAAGTATGCTGCTGCCACCACGCTGATTTGCTGTAGATACGGTAGCTGCTTTAACTTTGCCAAACATACTTTCAGGTTCTGTTGTCCAGAAGTTCACATTTGGTTTCATCAAATGATGAGAAATTTTTTGACAGGATCATAAGTTGGTTGCTGAAATTTGGCCTTGATGTTTCCTTGAAAAGAAAAAGTCAAAACTCAAAGAAATTTGGAGATTTCTGTGACATGAAGACAAGCAGGACTGAGCACTTCTGAAGCTTTTTTAGTGCTTCTGTTATCCATTTTGGATGAAACTCCTATTTTAGTGATGTGTGTGTTTTTTTTTTTTTTTTTAACTTTCACCTGATTGAGACGTTTCACCACCATTTGATCCTTTCCATCTTCGCTACAAACCAGATTCATCTGAAGAATGCAAATTAGCAAATCCACTAAACTTAGTTTCAGGTTAATCAATTTTGATTGATGGCTGGTGTAAATTCAGCAATACTTGATGCTGAAAATGAATAAAACTGTGCTTCAGTAAAGTATTGCATCAAGAGTAAACTTACTAGGCAACCTCACCTTTTTCCTTTATAATAGGTTAGTGTGATTTTCAGATGAATTACAAATATTTTATTATCTTTCATTCGAAATGTGGCTTTTTAGCCAGACTAACTTTTCAAGCGCCACTGTGAGTAAATGAGTAGTGTGTCACAAGATTAGATTACTTTCACTGTTTATTTACTGCAGAACAGAATGACCTCTTGATCTTGCTAAGACTACATTTTGGTTTCCTGGAAACGTTTCCCTCCCAATCTGATGCAGAAACTCCCTTAAAAACATAAAATAGCCTTCTAATCTCTCCAACTGCTTAATTGTATCATGCAGCCCTCAAAACCAGATATTTTTATCATTAAAAAAAAAATTCTGCAGAGTAGAGCATGTTGTTTAAGCATGACCCTACATCACATAAAGCAGAAATTCAGTGTATTTTGCAGTGTCAGTTCTGTGGTGAGCTAGATTATCAAAGTGACCTGCAGGAAAATCGTACAAACAACTTGAGAAGAGAGAAGTGATCCCTGTGGCCGCACTTTCAGGACACATGACGTCCACGTGCAGAGGATCTTTGCTGTCAGCACCTCGACCGCAGCAGGATCAATGGAGAAGTTAGTCACAGTGCTGACTGAAAAGAAGGAATTCTCATTATCTGAGGAATTTCAGAGCACATTATCATCTAAACTACAGTCCATTTTCTAAAACATGAACCCCTTCCTGGTTTTCTCTTCCGTTATCCATTTTGCCCTCTTTTCCTCACTTTTTCCTCTTTGTTTCTGCTTTTCTCCAGTCCATGTACCTGTCACCATCATTCCTCCAGCCCAACCAACCTCGAAGACAAGCAGCCAGGACGGGGGAGGAGAGAAAAATGGCGAATGGGGGCGGAGAAGGGGATAAATTGGGGAAAGAAAATTGAGTAGGATAGGAATAAAGCAAGAAAAAAAAAAGTTTCATCAGAGCCTAAAAGTTCTTAATAGTGAAGAATTTTCGGTGGCTGACTCCAGGTCGCTCTAACTTCAGCGCAGAGCAGTGATTCCACTTCATTTAATCTGAGCCTCCTCCGCTCAACCTGTCTATCAAGACCTTCACATTCATATCAAATGTCACAGAGAACATCACAATCTGACTCATACACCAAAATCTGAGACAGTTATTACAAAGAAGCCTCCGAGTTACATTTATCATACTCAAGGCAACAGTTGCAAACAGAGGAGCCTCTCATTCAGCAACATAGTCATCACTAATCAGAAGAGCTGCTTTGGCTTTAGGGGCTTTGCTTCCTAAGACAAACACATTCCTCTGGGTAATCAGCTAGCCTGCTCAAGGCCAAAGCTGACATTGTTTCAAACAATTAGTCCTGATGCTGACCGTGTCGCACTCTCGATAAAGGCTTTCGGTCACACTCCGCGGAATGCCGCGCGCACGGGTGGCACAGGCACAAATCCTTTAAAGAAGCCAGACTTCTTAGGAGATTTTTTCAAAGGTTTGATGGTGGATAACAAAAATATCTCATAATTTTTCTCATGACACATTTACGTGACTTTTTGAAAGAAGTTTTTAAACAAAGATATGTTTGTTTTTTGTAAGTATTAGCATTAATTATAATATGCTAAAGATCAGGTTGTTGAACTGATTCAGAAGCAATGCCAGTGAAAGCAGCAGGGGTGGGACAATTTCTCAATCAAAACTAAAACAATTAAACGATGAAAATGCCACACTTTATCTTGTCAAAGTGAAGACTGTCTGGCAAAGCAGATGTGAGTTTGTCTCATGGAGCCTAAAAGTATGAGCCAAGGATGCAAAACTAAATGTTTAGCTTGACACATTGTAGCTCTAGGCCTATGTGTTTTTCAGGCTCTTAATTTGACATAAGAAAGGAAGTGAACACTAAAATACCATGACCAGCAAAATGCTATGATGCTACTGCTTTGGGGCGCCCTACTGGGCCGCTGCTGAAGCTTTTTCTTTGTACTCTGAAGTCTGATTTTTCAAGTTACTAAAAGAAATACAACAGAGGCACATCCTGATGTTGGTCAAAACATGCTGAGCAACCCAGAAAATAATATCTAATATCGCTGCTACATCTACAGAAAGATGCTGGTGTAAGCTATTTCTTAACACTTCAGATGATTTGTATGTTATTTTTACCATTAACACACTTGGTGCTGTTACATATCTGTTCGTAAATACAGTATGTTTCTTTAGTGTTTTAAATTATAACATGTTGCAAAATAAAGTGGCATTGGCATGTATTGCTAACATTAGAACCAAAACAAAGCTTTCTGATTTGCTTCAAACCAATCAAAGTTGATTTTCGCAAAGAATACGGATTCTTTAAATACAGTTTAAGATTTAAGACATATTTATTCTGTTTCTGAAAAAAGCAGAATGAATAATTCCACATTAGAATTAAACAAGCAAAAAATCTGCAATATGACGATTTGTGAAATCTGGATTTGATTCTTCATTAAAATGCAGCTGTGTGAAATATATACTCTTTTTTTTAAAAAATGAGGGTTTTTGTTGCGTTATTGTTGGCTCATACTGTCTCCTTGGTCATCTAATATTGTGGATCATCTTGTCTTGTGAGCTGAATGCTTTGCCACGCTCCAGTGATAGATCAGAACAAATGTGTGAAATTGGTTTAAAAGATCAGATTTTATTTTGTGCAGCCTTTTGATCCGTTTCTATAAAGCGCAGAATGTCCCTGAAGTTTTAAACAATATTACATACTGATTTCAGAAATAGTTCAGACTTTTACTCTATTTAGATAGGAGGGTATCCTGTCCAAAAATGATCCCAGGATCAAATAAACTAGCAAGATTAAAACATTCATCAAAAACTTGACTGCCTTTTTTTATTTCCACCTCCTTCTAGGCTGATAAATGAGCCAACCTTTGTTCGCATTCGGGCCCACCCTGTTGACAAACACAGCAAATCACGTTGAGCTCCAGGAATGGCTTATGTGGCCTATTTTTTCTTTCACCAGCATAAAAAAAGTAAATCAGATCATTAAAAAGAAACTATTTATCATTGCAGTTCTAGCACTGAACACTTCTGCAGTGAATGAGCGAAGATCCAGATCACATGCCCACACTAAACACACAGCTCACCTCATCGGGGCAAAAGTCCACATATTATATGAACAACGACCCGGAAGAATGAAGGCGACAATAGTAACTTCTCTGTGTAGTCGCTGAAGCATTTATTTTTATCCCCCACCCTGAACACACACGTCATGCCACTCCACTGGTTCCACTGGTTTCATTGCAAAGACTCCTTGATCACCCTTCCCGTCACTGATTGCCTTTGTTTGCAATCAGCATGGCTACAGTGAGCTGGTAAAACAGGCATGTCGGGTAAACTTCTTAAGTTTACCCGACATGCCAAGTAGCTTAAGGCAAGTACCGTAGCTGAATTTTTTTCCTAACAATAGATGAGTCAAACAACACCAGATATTTAAGGAAAGAGTCTGTGGTCAGACACACAACCTACAGTCAAATGTTGAGGTGGTTTTAATAAAGAGGTCAAAAGGAATCTTTCAAGGCAAAAAGTACTTAATCTTCACACACAATGAGAAGCAGCAATTTGAACAAGACAAGCGATGTAAAGGAGTCGAAAAGCTAGAAACACATTGGCCGGTATTAACACTTTACCTTAATCCTGGTGCAGATACTGAAGGGTAAGCCAAGGAGACGCAGCCTGTGTGTTTTATTTTACTGGCAATCCACAGACTTGTCAAAAACTCTCTCTATCTCTATCCATTCACCTAGCTGCGGTGTTGACAGGCAGAGTGCAGAGGTAAGCGAAGGTGGTTTTGAGTTTACCCTTCTCAGTGGCCAGAGGAGGAGAGGTGGGGCCACTCAGCACAGGTAACCCCCACCTTTTACTCCATCCTTCAATATCCCTATTGCTCACCTGATAAGGAATCAGACAAAAGGGAAGATAAAGGGATGAAAGGGCACAGGATGTGACGGGTTTGTAATAATCAGAAAAGTGGAGAGGAATAATCACAATGTTTCTCATTGCAGTTAAAATACTGCTCTTAATATGTCTAATCTGACATTTAACTACTAGGATAACTACCACTAGCTTACTGATTTCACTGTACCACAACATAGAGTAGCGTAGCATACTTGGTGTGTAGTAGAGTTGCCTCAATCTGATTCCCAGTAACTTCCAGTCCTTGATGGTAAAGCAAAGTTTGCAGTCTCAGGAATGTTCAGTCACACAAATACATAACCTAAGAAAATTTCCGAAAACAACCAGTCAGCTGTTTTACTGCAATGCTGTTTCATGAGTAACAGTCTCTGTCCCTCATATCTTGGGTCTGTTAAGTCTGACAGGTAAGCTGTCATAGACTGAATAAAATAGCTCCACTAAACTAAGAGATGAATCTCAGGTATGTTGATGTCTAAGAAATGATGTAGTTCAAGTGGTAAAACGAATCTGTGATGATAAGTATCAACACAAATAAACTTATTTGTGTTTTAATAAGGAAACTTATTAAAACAGAAACGTTCAAAGTAATGTGCTAAGTTATTGAAGTAGGAGGACAAAATGATGTAAGTCTTTTCCGCGTATGATTACACGCAACTGCACTGAAACATGTTGTGAGCAGAACTGAGTCATAATTAATGGACAATAATCATACTAGCATTAGCTTAGCTTTTGAACTGTTCAAATATCAGCACCGGACCATGACTGTATATTTATTTGTGTATTCATCCTTAAAAAAATTACACTTTTCTGGGGATAAAATGGTAGTTATGCTATTCTATACTGGGGGATCCAGTTTCAACTGTTTCTAACCCTAATAAAAACCAAACATACACTCATATTCATATCCAATCATTGTTTACGTCACATTGCCCTGAGGTAAGTCGGATTCCTAAGCTGCATTGTCTTTCAAATATTGTAGATAGATCCTATCCTGTTGTGCAAAACAAAACCTGGAAGGCCTTTTGGTGGTCACATACTGGGGAATACAGCAAATAGAGGGATAATGCAAACCAGACCGAAGATGTCACATTGCAGTTATACAGACCAGAAACACTGCAAGTGTCAGAGAGAATAGGAAGGACTGACAATGTGTGGAAGTGTACATAACCTCAAGCAACCCTGAAGAGAACGGGAGCCTGAACAGCTATCAGATGGGGTGCAACTCTACCAATGTAAGTGTGTGTGTTTGCTGATCCTTGGTAACGCATTAACCAACAACTCTGTTAATGAAGGACAAGCAATCAGTAATCGGCACTGTTTTTGCTACGCACTTCCATAAACTGTGTAGATAATCCGTTCAAAGTTTTAAATGATGAAATCTCTCTACGGCACAGCCTGAGGTGCCTGAAGTGAAGGCCATTAAGAATCATAAACCTACATTACAGGTTGGCTACGAAGGATACAAGCATCACGATGACTTATGGTCTGCATACCATAAAACAAGAGGGAAGATGCATACATACACTCTCAGTGAAGACCTTTTTTTTTTTGCTTAGACCTGCATATTATCTTCAGTCATTGGAAAAAGAAAAACTACCTGTAAACCTAAACATCAGCAGTTAAAAACGTTTGAACTTTCTTTACACATTTTTGGTTTAAATTTGGCATGAGTGGGTGCTGTGGTGGTGCAGGGGCAAAGCACGATCCACATATTGAGGCCTTAGTCCTCGTGGCAGTGGTCGCAGGTTTGATTCCCGGCCTGGCGACATTTGTTGCATGTGTTCCCTCTCTCTCATTACCCCGTTTCCTGTCGTACTACTTTCAAATAAAGACCACTAGAGCCAACAAAACCTTTAAAAATAAATTCGGCATGAGCTGAAAAACAAATCAGTTAAATGAACTCACCACAGTTTCTCTATTGGTTTCAGGTTCAGCCTAATCTTTTTGCAACAACATCTATGCTGTCCACTTGAAAACGTGATTAATGGAAGATAACATGCATCATTTACTTCAAGAGATGAACTAACAACGTTTTGCTGTGTTTATATTATCAATAGTACCACTGTCAACTGTCAACCTTTTTTCTTGTTTACATTTCTACTTAACAATTTGCAAGTAATTTTTCTTTCTTTTCTTTCTTTTTTTATCTGACTATCCCAGTGGTCAATATTTGAAAGCTTTAAAGGTGGGCAAAGCAGTCTTTATACTAAATATCCTAAGTATAAAGAGTTGCTATGCTATCAGTGTAATTTTTATTGCATTTCCTTCAGCAGTCTAAATGTTTGCAAACTGTGTAAAGGATTATCATTTTTTTCAGCCGTCACTTAATGGGTGTTAGACCTTACCCTTGAATACCATGTCATATAATGCTGACTAACTCTTATTGTAAAACCTGGTACGATAAAGTAAAACATGGCTTAGTTACAAACTTTTTATATAGCTGGGCTGATATTTCAGCAAATGTGGGGGCAGTTTTGATTTTATGAATAAATACCTTGGCTGTCAGCAGAAAACTAGTCATGATTAACAAGGTTTTAGGTTCCAGATCTTTTAAAGCATTAAAAATGGTGCCTTTGTGTGACGTAAATCAGGAAAATGCTGACTTGAACATAACATTAGGGCAGATATAAAGCCATCAGCTCCGTGTTAACAGAGACGTAGAGGAACTGGCCCTGCAGGTCTCCTATGAACCATGAAAAGACGTACACAAACAGAGCACAGGCTGACGCTGGTGGCAGCCTCTTGTTTATCATCAAAACTCCTCACAGATCACAAACACGGAAAAATATTCTTTAATAGCAGCATGATTTCTGTATGCCTTTGAAACATGGCTCAAATGGACTTCATGTGGTTACAAATGCTTCGAATCAGAATACTCCATCAGACCCAGAGAGTGTTTTAAATACATATTTGGCATAAAATAGAAACTTCAACTGCTCTGTAAAAGACTGAGATTCCTTTTTGGGCAGGTTGACCTTAACATTTGTTACAGTCACACAACCACATGTCCTTATTGCTGACTCTCCCATGATTATAGAAAATTATTTTAAATCCCAGCTCTTGCATGAAGGGAACATGATCCCGCCTTCCGCCACCTCCCAACCAATCAGAAGCAGAGAATCGTCTAAATTCTGGTGTGGGATAAATTAGAGTGCACTCCCTCATAAAGCATGTAAAATACTCTCCCTATTGTCAGCAGCAAGAATGGGGACGCTAGTTATCAACTGACTGCATATGCATGACAGAAATAGAAAACGAGTTCCAGGTTAAAACGTGTTCCAGTTGACATCTCAGAAAATATGCAATTTCCTTTTGATATGTTCAAAGTCTGGATAAGTATAGAAATATGAACAGTGATTCTGGAGTGATTAGGGCTTCCAAACTTATTTCATTTTCTACACGTAAATTTTAATTTAAAAAAAAATATTCAAATGTTTAACTATAGATTTTATATTTAAATAATGTTTTTGATCTTTCTTCTGCGCGTTTAGCACTTTGCCCATCTGGATTTAGATTTAGCTACTGAGAACCCACAGACTGATGCACACACTTTCAAAAATAAATGCAAGACATTTTATTGCCTCAATTCTACATCAGGGTTATAAACTACATCTGTTAATGCTAAAAAAAAAAAAAAAAAAGCACTGAAACTGCTATTTATTTATTTTCACAAAAACAAAGTCAAAAACATGACATTTTTGCAAACTGGGCTTTAAAGAGTCTTTTGGATAATTCGGTTTTGATTTGACATGTGTCATAGATTTTAAAATCAACTAATCTAAATTAATTTAGATGAAAAAAAAATGGTGAACTAGTCCCTCAACACTCCTGAATTGTCCTTCTCCTGTTTGTAATTTGTGAAACATACAGATCACTCAACTACTTCAACATTTTCAAGGTTTTGTCCTGACAATCTGACCCTGATAAAAATTTGAGAGAGAAAAATTCAGAAATTTAGGCCTGTGTGGATTGCAGAATAAAACAAAAACCCAGGAACATAACTCATAATTCTATTTGAAAATATGTAATCTGTGTTCAAAGAAATCTAAATTACCGTAGTTCTCCAGTGGACATCACGACACATTAACTATTTAATTTAAGGCAGTTCTCCTCAGCGCTAGTCAAGCACATCGCCATCATTAGATAAGTACATTTCAACCCAAAATAAAGAGACAGTAACTGAAACAATGTCACAGGTGGGGGGTGACTGCTCTATATTGTCTGTAAACTTTATAGTCTGTACTCCTTTTACTGAAAACATTAACAGAAATTAAATGAAATGTGTGTGTTAGGCCTGCAGGACACGTGAGATCGGCTAGAAGGCCACAGCTGGACAAAATGTCAAAAATTTCTTCCAAGATAAAAATGATCAACCATTCATTAAACTCAGTGATGTCTTATACATGAGAATCAGAGGTTCTGGGTCTCATTGTGACGCCATTCGAACAGCCTACTAATATGCTTCAGGTGCGACACAAGGAAAATATGTTAGAAATAATTTGTCCGTGACTAAAACTATGAGTTATGAGAGAGGAGGGGGGAACAGGACGTAGAAAAGCTCCTTCTAGATTGCCAGTTGTGTTTGAACAAAATGTTCAAACAAATCACTTACAGCAATCATTCTTAGTAAAACTTTGAACTGACAGAAAATCTTCAGCTCTGCTCTTGTTAAGCACTTTCTCAGCAAAACCGGCAACGTGAAATCCCGTAACTCCTGTCAGCCAATTCCAGAGTTGCTCCTCTGATTAGCAAAATGACTCAGCACAAAAATGAGACCTCTCTGCCATCCTGCCACACACACACACACACACAAATACAAGACAATGAGATCTCATTTTTTTTCTCCCTTCCTTCATTCTGATGAAAGACGTTTCCCCTTTTGCCTAGAAGCCGGTCAGGTGACGCTCGCTCTACATGCAGTCATGTGGCCTGTCGCTAACCGGCAGAGGACAAGGCACAGCGTGTGCGTTTCTATGCTACAATCACTACCAAGGTCAAGGAGAAAAGGAAGGAGGAAGGCAGGGCCGCAGAGATAGGGAGGAAAATCACTGAAGCAGCTCAAAAACTTGAGGACAACAAAAAGCTGTCATGCTGATGACATGCAAGCCGCAGTGCAGCTGCTTATTTTTTGCCCAATAACCACTAACCACCTTAACGTCAACGTGGATGACTGTCCTAACTCCCTGTACCGGGAAATAATCCTAATTATCATGTGACAAATGGAAGCCTCATGAAGTAAAGGAGGCCAAATTTAGCTAAAATTTCAACAGAGCTCATGTGAAAATTAGCAAATAAATTTGTAGATAGGCTCTTGTTTTCACTTTGTGTTTTGTATTACTGCAATTTCACAACATGCAAATTATTCCTTGTATTTTTTATTTTTTTAAATTTTGTGGCAAAATAAGAAGATGACCTGAAGACAAAAATAAAACACAGACACACCCATCTCAGTTCTAAATCATTCAAACACAAGAAAAGTAAAATCAAAACCTTCTTTTCATTGTACGCAGTGACTTTTTAAAGTATTTTAAACATATTCTAATTCCTACAGTAACGTATGGTGGTGGCAGCATCATACTGTGGGGATGTGCTTGAAATGACCCAGTAAAACTCCGGCGGTAAAACCAAATAGAAAGCTTGCTAATGAGCTAATAAATTTCTCTGCCACACACACGCAGGATGCAGAAAACAATGTCACAGGGGTGGGGTGACATTCTGTGGAACGGCTGTGGCTTAGTGGAAAAAGCAGTTATGGGTTCAACTTCTTCCCTGAAAGTAGGCAAAGCACTTATCCACAAACTAATTGAAATATGAGTGTGTTTTTGCAAAAATACTCTGATACTCTAGTCTGCAGGTCTGTAGCCCATTTACTGAAACTTTACTTGTTTCCTGACACTCTCTTCAGGCTGACTGAGCTTGAGTCATTTTGCAAAGAAGAAGGACAAACATTTAGTTTATAAATGAGAAAAGCTGGAGTAGAAATAAACCTAAAGATCTGCCACTGTGACTGCAGTGAGAGGTGGTTCTATAAAGTATTAATTGACCTGGTGGGACTGAAAACAAATACACACAAAAAAAACAACAAAAAATGTTTCACAATTTTTTCCCAATTGAATACAGTGAAGTTTGTGGACGTAATGTAACATAACAAACTGTGAGAAAGTTTAAAGTCTGTAAATGCTTTTGAAAAACACTGTAGATAACAGTGTTTTCCAGATTACAGCAAATCAGATTTAATTACTAACGTGTTTGTTCAAATTCAGCTATGATTTTGCAACCTGCAGACCAAGCCCAGTTTTATCAAAATTATCTTGCTTACTCTCACAGTCCAAAAATATCCAAGTCAAGCCAATCAGCCACAGTGAGTGTCACTTTGTTGGCTTGTGCTGAACTGGTGATCTGTTCAGGATGTAACCCCCCCTGTAGCCCTCTGACGGCTGGAGGCAGTCACAAGTCACCGAATGAAAAGATCAGGCAACAATAGAGCCTGGTTGTGGAAACATTACACTGTGAACTGAAATAAGTTGTCTAAGACCTCAAGTTCATTATAGCACAATAGTTGTAAAGAATTGCAGGATGTAAAATGTGTGAAGCTGAGCAGCATCTTTTCAGGAAAGCTTTCCTGGTTTCTGTAAATAACTCGCTTGGATAGTTTAGGTTTCATCTAGACAGAAAGCTTGTCAGGATAATCAGACTTAGTGGAAAAGGATAGCAATAAAAATGGAAAATGAAAAGAAGATGGATGTGTGTGAAAGAAATGACAGCTCACCATGAAACAATCGGACACTGCTTAGAAACTCACCTACATAAGTCACAATATTTAATTTCTCCGCATATTTTGTACAGTCCATAGAACAACTATTACATTATTTTGCATACATGAGCAATAGGATTTTTACTTTTTTGCCTCATTGAAATACAGTGAAATTCTACAAAATTCCACAAAATTCTACTAAAATCTTCTGCTTTTTCACAGCTTACTACTTCTGCCTACTTCACCCTAGAAACTCCATTCAACTTTTAAACAAGTTACAAGACTTTAAACTATATTCAAATGTCTCGGCTTTTGGATATCTCTTACGGTTTTTCCACACTTGCGATTTAAATTTTATGCAGATTTTTGATCGTTTTCAGGGTTACGATGTCATCCTACGGTGGAATTCTCTAACTGTTGTCAGTTGTTACTCTAGTAACTGACCATTTTTGAACTTTTCATGCTTTTTGACAAACAAAATGATGCTGTTCAGACATGTTTAACTGTACAGGAATCATTTAATGCATTAAAATGTAGCCACACATGTCTGCTTTAAGGAACTATTACTATTATTGCTACAGGTCTCACTGTTTTCTGT
>CAEFZY010076534.1:0-58784 GCA_903066815.1 Brachyrhaphis roseni
AAAAATGCATAAATAAGCCGCATCATTGTATAAGTCGCAGGGCTGAAAGCGTGAGACAAAAGTCGCGGCTTATAGTCCGGAAATTATGGTGTGGGTGTGTGTGTGTGTGTGTATATATATATAACTATAAATACATGTATAGATATATATAAATACAAACTTTTCTTTCTTTTTTTTTCTCATACTTGACCAGGCTAGAAAGATTATGAAATCAAATTCCTTACTCAAGTCTGCATAGGAACCCTGTTTACAAATCTCCATTAGCTTATTTCAGACGGACTTTTATAGACACAACACACCCAAGAGGAAAACCAAGACGTCTCTCTTCTTACACATTTCTAATGAAGACAAGACACAGGATAATGTCTCTTTCAATGTATTTTGCCAACAAAATCAAAACATACAGTTTCAGCCAAGTTTTAGAGGAAAAAAGTCCATCTGATTGGATCATCCCTCTCTGGAGTCAGGAAGCTGTGGGTGTGTGTATGTGTGTGTGTATGATGATGCATAAACCTTCGCAGTCCACAAGGTTTTCATCACGCCAGATTGTCCTGTAGGTCTGGGTCACAAAATTCACCATGACAACTATAAAAACATGGAGATTCATGGAACTCCTAATTAAGCCCCTCGTGGTGCAGTCAGTCCTCTGCAGTCGTCTCTCCCTCACAGCCTCTTCCTCATCTTGCCCTTCTTCTGGCCTCCACGTCCGAAGCCTGACTTCTTCATCTCTCCCACCCACTGTTTGTTCTTGCTGCGGATTCTCTTCATGCCGCCGCCCTGCAGGAACTGCTGCTTCTGCTTCAGCTTGCGATGCTTCAGGATCTGTGAGCTGGATTTCAGCTCAGATCGGATCCTGCGCCCGCCTGCCGTCACCTGGGGAGCCGCGGGGCTGTGGGAGCTGGCTCCTCGCCGGCCCCGGCCACGACCTGCAAGACAAAATAAAGAGAGCAACTTTTTCTTTCTACTGTCAGTCAGATAACATTGGTATCACTTCAAATAGGAAGGGGGGATGCGTCATACCTGCTGCAGATCTCTTCCTTCCACCTGTTTCTCCATCTGAACCAGGTCCCGCATCCTCGACTTTATATTTCTTCTTCCATTCCTCATAGCTGACAGGTTGTCAAGTGACATAGCATCACAATAATACAGTTGAAAAGATGAAAGGTCAGAACAGAGACAGCAACAGGCTCACAAATGGAAACTTTGGTAAAAGGATACAAGTTTTTCCGTTTTTTGTTGTGCACAATCTGTCCGCTCTCGGTTCTGATCTTCTTGTTTTGCTCCTCCTTTCCTGACTCTTTCACAAAACGCTTCCTCTTTCGGTCCCTATGGGTCAAAAAAAACAAAAAAAACATTAATTACAGTGTGAAATATTCAAGTGAGAGACATTTAGAAAAGGAGGAATAAGTTTTGATGTTAGAGAGTCGATGAGTTTAAATCACCATCTCATAATTTTTTTGTGCTGGTTTAACTGGTCGCCCTCGTCTCCCATAAGGTCGAGGACAGCTGAGGAGGCCTGCTGTTCAAAATGACTGCCTTCTCCACCGAGACTTAATCTGGTAACAGAACATCACAACATGAGTTTAAATACAAAACATTTCACCTTAAATGCAGATAAATAAAAAGAAAACCTGTGTCCTCTCCTCACCCTCTCTCAGAGTTGAAGTCTTTAGGTCTGTAAGGGATGAAATACTCCTCCTCTTTGCCCGATTCCCTGCTTTTCTTGCTCTTTGGGTGTTCTCCATCTTCCTGCATGTTCCTTCTCTTAACTCCGAGCACCTCTGAGAACACCCCCTGGTGGAGACATTGAGAGTTGCATGAACAAATCTATCACAAAATGTTGAGATAAAAACCCAGTAGTAATTTTTTTAGTATGTTCAACCCAAAGTGAAAAACATCCTGTGATTATCTATTTTTTTACTGACCTATCAATTTCCCTAATCTACTTAAGTTTGTCTGGACTGAAGTTCCAGTTGTCTTGAATCCAAAAACCCTTTATTGATTCTTGTGTGCTTTTAGCTCTGAATGTTTTTTATTCAGGACTCAAAAACTAAAATATTAATGGGTGAAACGTCAAAATGAATTCATGATGTGGCAAGTCTTAGACTAATTACATCATTTTGGAGTGAGTTGATGAGAAAAGAGTCATTTTTGGGGAATTTTAAACTCGAGCATTTTTCAATACTCAGCTTGTTATTTTCCATACTTATTCAGACCTGGAAAATTATACCAGCAAATTGCAAACTTTTCAAGACAGTGCACTAATCCTATCTCATCAGATCTTCCAGAGCTTTTTTCCTCCAGATAAAATTACTCACTCAGAGTCTGGCTTCTTAACAATAAAAAGAAACATATTTTGTGAAATGCCCTTTACAAAATCCAGATTAAAAAAAATTTAATTTTCAACAAATAACCACAAATCATTATACTACAGTTTCTTAGGACTGAAAAACACCATGAGACGGTTGTAATTCTCACCTATTTCACTATTCTGCCATGGATCCAAGTCAGATTTGACATACCTAGTTCAAAATTTAAATACTTTTGTGTTAAAGGTATATTTTAATCTGAACATAATAACTATGCATGAACCACAACTTAATGAGATTCATAAAATATTTACAATGCTACACAAATCCTGCTATTTCTTTGCTTTTTAGCATTAAAACAAGCCCACAGAGAACACGTTTTTAAATCAAGCTTTTCTATTTTTGTTTTTTACCGTTACTTCTGAAAACAACAAGTATTCTTGGATTTCCTAGTTGTGAAATTAATATTTGTTTAATATGTACTATTTCTTTGTGATGATTTAGATAAGTGGCCTTCAATAGGAGGCCCAGGGTCCACATGCCGCTTATTTTGACTCATTTTTTTTTATTCTTTAAGACTTTTACGTAAGTAACCCTGATTTAGATTGTAAGTCTTCATGCTCTTCAACCCAGAGTGTCTCAAAAGCAGGTTAAACTGAGGCAGATCTTGCTGTCTCTGATTAGTTATAGACACTTATCTGCTTAAACCAATGAATAAAGAGAATCAGGCACATTTACTATTCTCAAACACAGATCTCTTTAAGATCTGATACTCTAGTTCAGAATTTATTCACAAATACTTAATTTAGTTGCTAAATTGACTTTTAACATAAGAAGTTTACTTTGTTACTAAGGGTCAGTTGATCTATATTGATTACCTGCAGATCTACCTCCTCGTTTCCTTTTCCCTGACCCTTGTTATCACCAGCAGTGGCCCTAGGGGGAGCCGCCTGCTGCAGCCTGCTTCCTGCCGCCACGTCCTCTCTCTGCTTGTTGAACTTGTCCACCACCTGCTTGTCCTTTGACCGTTTCTTCCGCATCACCTCACTTGCAGGCGTCTTACTGTTAGAGTTGATTTCAAAAATAGTCTAAATGAAAAGCACAAATAAAACGGTATTTAAAGACATTGGTTCACAGCAAATTCCAGCTTTAAGGGGAACCATCCATGAACTCACTGATTTGGACTTATAGCTCTTAATTGCGTCGACCAACTGAAGGCGTTCCAGCTCATTTTTCTCCAAACCAGAACCTAGAAAAAAATATCAAAAATGAAACGTCGGCCATGCTGTGATGTGAACAAATTTTTAAAAAGCTCCTTCCTCAAACTGACCGAGTAACGGATGTACGGCCATGCTGGACACATCGGTGCTTTTCACCCGTCTGATTGACTCTGCCGACGGGTTCGGTCTGGACTTCAGGTACTGCTTGTAGGCGTTCTCTGAGACGCGATGCAGGTTCTGCAGGTCCAGGGAGTTTTCATGAGCCGTGATCAGATGGGAGCCTTCGTCATCCAAGATGCTCTGAGGGACTCTTCCAAACACGCCATCTGAATCTGGAAAAAAATGAATAAAAACAGAAAAATTAAACCTCTAACAGTTTTTAATCACAACAAGAGCCGAAAGGCCGTCTTAAACGTTTACCCTGTGTGTTGTCAGCTGTCGCAAACTGAACAGGCCTTCCAAGGAACAGGTGGAGATCATAGACATACGGCATTTCATCTGGACACACCATGCTGTATGCTGTACCACTGCGTCCCGCACGTCCCACACGGCCTGATTGGATAAGACAAGAGGTACTTCAGTCTCCTGAGCTCCAATAACAATTGAGGAAAATGAATATATGAGATCAAAGAATAAAGCACCAACCGACTCTGTGCAAGAAGAGTTTTGCTTTGGAGGGAAAGTTGTAATTGATGACATTGTCCAGCAGGGGGATGTCTATACCACGAGCAGCTACATCAGTGACAATAAGCACCATGGCTTTCCGGTGCACAAACTTTCCGATGTTGATCTTCCTGGCAGTCTGGTCGAGGGCGCTGTAGATGTAGGCGCACTCGATGCCTTCTGAAGACAACAGCTGCAGGACACATCGAAGCACTTTTTACTTTACAGTATTCAAAGAGATTTTTTGTTTTCCTCGTTCCAACAGGGTTCTTACACATTTTTAGTTTGGAATTCTTCATTGGATGGATGGATGGAAAAAGAAAAAGGGATGGACAGATAGAAGGATGTATGAGGAAAATTGGGGAACGGATGGAGTGATGGGGGGAAAATAAAGTAAAGATCAAAAGAAAGTGAAATCTAACAAAGAGTTTTTGCTTTAGTTCCTAGTGCAAATATCGTAATACACTTGAAATAAGACTAGTTATGAGTGAAAAACTTTGTATATATATACTATATATATATATGTATTAAATTATAATATGGGAAAATACCACGTCCCACTGGCAGATTATTTCACTTATAACTAGGACTTTTTCATCAATATTATGGCATTATTAACTTAAAACCAGCTCTTGTATCTTGCTGGAAAATTACTTTTAAGTTAGTTTTGTCTTATTCCAAGTGCACGATAGTTGTGTTATAAACTAGTTAGATCAAAGATACTTTAGTTTCTGTTTTTGCAGTGAGGGACGTAAGTAGAAAAGGGCCGGAAAGATGGATTGATTGATACCTGGATGAAAACAAACACTATAGAATGAATTCATGAAAGAGCAAACACAGAGTTGGTCTGGTGGTGAATCTCACCTCATTCAGGTACTCCACATGATGCTTGGTGGCAGCAAAGACCACCGTCTGCTCCTGAGGCTTTGCCACATTCCTCAGGAGGTGCAGCAGCAGCGCCTGCTTGTCATCCACACGCAGGTGGAAGAACGACAGCTGACGGAAGACATGATCAGAAAACATTTGAGGAGAGCTGGACATTCATTTCACTCTGTCAAACCTGACAGAGTGATTAAAATCACCTTCATTGATGTCTTTAGAAATTTGGGTGAAACTAAACAAAAATTTAGTTATTTCAATATCAGACGACAAAATTAGAGAAGGTTCATGAATCCATGTTAGGATTGTGGATGCATGACTTCAAAGGGACAAACTAACGCAAGCTTCTAAAACATTAATGTCTTATAATAAGACAAAAGCATATAAATATTATTTATTTGATTGTAAACAATAGTTTCTTCTGCTGATTTGAATCAACTTATTATGTGAAAAAAATTGCTGCCACACATCCAAACAAAAATTTACTGATGGCTACCCCAACATATGGAAACAAGCGCTACTGCAGAAAATGGTTCATATATTCAGTTTCTAACTTACCTTAATCTGGTCACTGATTTTTGTATCAACATCCAGGCGAATCAGCACAGGTTCTGTCAGCCCTGGAGACAGAAGTTGATTCAGTCCAAACCAGATTAAACATTTGATGGCAAGTCACGAAAGAGCGAAACAGCTGATCTCACCGGCTCTGGCGAACTCCACCAAGAGTTTGGGCAGAGTGGCGGAGAACAGGAGGGTCTGTCTGGTGTCTGGAAGCCTGCGGATGATCTCCTGAAGCTGCTCGGCAAAACCCATTTCAAACAGCCTGAAAGGAGGGAGCGGGGGACGACAAAAAAGTCAAATCTTTTCACTGCAAAAGATTTCATGCATAGCTTCAAGACCCACAAGTTGACTTGAAGTGGATTTAAGGAGTGAATTTTCTGCACTAGAGAGAAATAAATGCCTTTTCAAAGATGAAATTTTGTAGAAAATTGTGGTGTCTTGATCTTCATTAACCAATCCTTCAATTTAAATTAAAATGTCATTCATCGTCTTGTCTTGATTTTTTGTAAGATTTTAATTTATCATCTTATTTAAGGACTAGAATCAGTACAAATTTTACCTTTTTTTTTTTTTTACGTTTATGTGAATTAACCAGTGAAGCTTGTGTATTAAATTTGCACAAAATCCTTCCACAGGCTATAAATGGACACCCCTGTGTTTGATCATGTGCTAGAATGGTCTAGTCAAAGTAAAGACAAAAGGTTCAGTCTCTACATATAAAAATATAGCTTTTTTTATTTTGATAAAATAAAAATAGATATAAATAAATTAAAAAGTTGTGTTTTGAAACATGGATTTTCAAAACATGGCTTTTGGAAAGATACATTTCATTTACCATCCACTTCATAAATACAGATTTTTATTGGACTATCACATAAAATTACAAGTAAAAACAATGAATGTTGTGTTTATTCTATGATAAAGTCAAACAAAGCTACTCGTGTGTGAATACCTTTGAAAGGAACTGTGATTTACCTGTCAGCCTCATCAAACACCACATACTCCACACTGTGCAGCTTCAGGTTCATGTCTGTGATGACGTGCATGAGACGACCAGGGGTGCCAATAATTCTGTCGGAAGAAAGCAGATCTAATATTTTTACTTTCTTAACATGCATATGGGTAAAACCATTTGAAGGACTGTGCTAAATTGAAAAATTTACATGTCTGGGTTTTCATGAAGCGCAGCAAACTGATCCTCCATGCTGGAAACAGGAGATATTTACTGTTACCACACAGTTAAAGAGACAACAAAACAACAACAAAAATTATACAAATGAGGAGTCACAAACCTGTCTCCACCTAGAATTAAAGCAGTCTTCAAGCGTGTGAATTTACCCAGCTAAATAACAAAAGAAAAAACAAAATCAGAAGAAACTTTAGTCAACATTAATTAAGATTTAAGATGTTTCAAACCAAAAGAATAAAAACACAGCAGCAATCTTGAAAACCTGAATATATGCCAAACAGACCTCTTTTGTGAACTTCATGGTCTGGAGGGCCAGTTCTCTGGTGGGAGTCAGGATGAGAGCTCGGGCTCCTGTTTGGGCTTGAGGGGCCTTCAGTTTCTCAAACATGGGCACCAGAAAAGCCGCTGTCTTCCCGCTGCCTGTCCTTGCCATGGCAACCACATCCTTCCCGTCCAGAATCACAGGAATGGTCTGATGAGAGGAAGAAAATAACTGTAACACCAAGAATGTCACAACTATTTCACAACATGATCCAAAGATAAGGCTGACATACCTTCCTCTGAATTGGAGTAGGGACTTTGTAACCCTTCTTCATGACACCCTTATAAACAGGAAAGCTGAGACCTGGAATTACATATGAAGTTATGAAACTCTACTGACTTTAGATCAAGAAAAATCAGATTAAAAAATAAATAACATGCCATAAAGCAGCGAAAAGCAGCTCCTCCTGTGAACTCACCCATGGACTGAAACCCTCCAGACTTCTTCTTCTTCTTGTTTTGGGCTCGGACGAGTTCCCTGGTGTCGGGCTCCACATCAGATGTGCAATCTGACACCGCAAGGAAGCGTGGTAGTTTCCTCCCTGGCTGTTAGCATCAGTAAAACAACATGTCCATCACTAGTTGATAACACTGAATTACAAGGCGCAGCGTGGTTGTTATAGTAGGGACTAGAGGTGTACCGATCGATCGGCCACCGATCATTATCGGCCGATTTTCGTGAAAAAGTGTATGATTGGTGATCGCCGATCACGGTCTCTTGTTGCCGATCACACAAGCTGATCATCTGTATCTCACCTCGCAGCCTACATGTGCAGCTCATCTTCTTTTTCCTTCACACTGCGCAAGCACGCAGCAACAAATCCTAAGCGTTGTTGTGTGGAACTATAACGCTCTAAAAATGAATGGGGAAGTTTGCATGTCGCGGTGGAAAATTACCTCGGGGGTGAAGAACTTCAACATACAGGCATTCTGCAGAATTACTCCGCTCAGTCAGAAATATCTGAGCCAGCACAAAACAATGTCAACCTCTCAGGAAGTTTTGATTTAGTAACTCGGGGTTGTTTATTTTGTTGCAACCTGCATATGACTTTGAATGAATGTTTCCTTTTTTCTTGACATCATTTGATATATACAGTGTTGTGAGATTTATCTGACTCATGTATAATTTAGCGTACATACAACCTTACTGTTAAATATTATTTTATTGAGTCCAGGTTTTTAGTTGTCCTTTTGACTGAATAGCTGCTGTATTGACCCTGCAAGTATTATACGTAAGCATGTTTTATGTCTAAATGAATTTATTACCAGATCATTTTTTTTAATTTTGCCAGATCACAGTAGCATTTATACCTAAATCGAAAAACTAACAACCAATCCAGGTGATCGGCAAAGATCGGCCTCATGGGCGATCGGTGTCGGAATCTGCAGCAAAAATCCCGATCGGAGCATCTAGTAGAGACACCTAGGACATTTTTGTCACAGCATGACCTCATATTTGCATGGAATTTATTGGGATTTTATGTGATTAATAAACACAAAGTAAAACAGTGGACTGAAATAAAAAGGGCGTTTGTTTTATAAATATTTTTGCACAAATAAAAAACCTAAAAAGTGAAGCATGCAGTCGTATTCAGCCCTAACCTAACCATATGTTGGCCTGTATGCAACCCACAATGTAAGGAGGAAAACTGACACTGCATATATCCCTGAACACAACATCCATGTGTAGTGGCAGCATCATGCAGTGGGGATTTCTTTACCAGGGATCATCCTAAAAATTGTGATGATGACTTCAGTTACAATCAATCCAAACTTTCCTGACACTTTAATTTCTTCTATCTCTGCCATTCTTCATGAGACTTCACTTCTCATCCACTAAGGATGTGAAACAAACATGGACATTAAGGGTAACTTTGGTCCATCTAACTGGTGCAACAGATGAACATCTCGATAATTGAAAGTTTGTACCCTTTTAAATATTTTGTCCAAGCTGTCCTTTGTAAACAGTCATTGTAACTGACGCTCCAATGACTGTTTAGGTCAAAAAACACACTCATACCCTAAAGTGACCCAGATCTAAATCTAATGAACAATCAATGTGAATAGACTAACCAAGGCAGAATACAAATTGACAACACATTTGTATTTCCCAATGAAATACTTTGAAGTTTGTGACTGGAGTGTGAATATTTTTGTAAGACTGTGGATTCAAACGCTACTATTTTAGTCACCCTGTGGGAAAAGGGTATTTGCTGCCATGTTTTGGTGAATATAAAGAGTCAATGCAATGTCAAGTAACTGCTTTGTACTTTACAGTTTTCTGCAGGTGATCGAGTATAATGTTGTTTACAAGGAGGTTATAGTGGCTAAAACAATGTGTCACTGTGTTTAGTCAACGCGGGCAACGACATTGAAACGGTAAACAAGCCTGGCAATTTAATGATAATAATCAATTGATTATAGTAAAATTAAGGAGGCAAACGGATTTGAATCGTAGATTTCTTAATCTACAGTCAAATGTTCTACCACTGAGATATACCTCTATCTGTAGCGAACCCATCAAGACATTTAGATGTAGAAAACATGTTGATTATTTTTCTAGGACAAGTAGTTCAAAACTCTTGTGACTTACAGTATCATCGTCTTTAATTTCAGCAGCCAGCTGAAAGTCTCCATTATCAGAGTCAACCTCCTGCTCCCTGTTAGGTGTGTGTCTTTTTTTCTTCGTCAGCTTCTTCTTTCTCTGAGCCATCTTGCCACCTTGATGTCTCTACAGTCGGCTTTTAAAAATATAAACAGATAACGAAAAAAACAGCTTATTTCTTCTCCCTACAGCATGTCACTCCTAGTAGATACGTAGAACACGTGGAGAAGGAAAAGCTTTCTTCTGCTTTTGTCGTCGCTTGAAGCTCGACGTCGCCACCTACTGACACGGAGGATTAAGTGCCGTTCATGTCAACGGAAGCTGGTCAGAGTCCGCCTCTGTTTGTCACAGGCATTTTTTTTCAAGTTTGTAATAAGTTCAGGTGCTTTATTGGTGACTGTGTTATTTTTTAAGTTCCCTTCTCTTTTCAATTTTATAAATTGCGCTAGTGATGAGGGGTTAAGTCTTTCAATTAGGGGTGGAAATTGAAAATTTTCTCCACCAGCCACAGTGGCTGGTGGAGAAAATGTTTTACCAGCCACCCAGACATTTCACTGTTTTTATTCTTTCGACTACAAACCCCACAAGTACAAGCATATTATAGAAAATGTATGATTTATTCTTAACTCTATGAAAACCAATTTACTGACAGTAAGTTTACCATACAGATGTACAGAATAATTTAGCATAAAGCATGGACACCTTAACAGGGTTGTAGTGCAATAAATTAATCTGAAGTAATTACTAACGACTACACAACCCTAACAATCTTGCAATCATATGTTGAACGTTTCCAAATTTTGGCAACAACTCTCCCTGATAGTATTTATTAAAGATGTGTCTAGTCGTTTTTAAAATATTTTTAAATTGTATCAATAGCTGTTTTCTAACTGTTTTATTTGTTTTCCCTTACTTATTACAATTATTACTAAAACGTCTCAGAATGTGTTCATTATTAATTCCACGGGCCATCATCATTCTTGTGTTACTCCAGAGTTTTTCTGACTACCTGGAGCTTAGTGTTAGCTTCCCCCTCACACACACCTGCCTTCCTGCCTGCATGAAACTTTTTCTTTATGAACATTTTCACTCCTTACCGGGCAGCAGCAGCTAACCTGAACTCTTCCTCAAACTGTCCCTGGTCACGTCTCTCTCATCATCCTCCTCCGACGATAATAAAGCCCCAGTGGCGGGTGCTGATTTCCACCCCTGCATGAACACTGCCTTGCCATTCTCAACCTTACTCTTTACAAAACTAGTTATGACTCTGTTATTTTTTTTTTTTTGTCTTCACCTTTGTTAAATGGTCAGATTCAAGACCCTCTATGTTCCTGTCAAAAAGCACAAGATGGCGGAAGTCCACAGGTTTGCCCATTGTGAGTACTTCCAGCTTCTTTTCTCTTATTATGAGGCAGTGAAAGGTTAAGTTAGGTCCTCTAATTTCGGTAATCTCATTTCTGTAGCAAGAAAAACTCTAAAGTATTTGACACTATCAAGGGAACTATGTCGCCTCCACCTCAGCATTCTGGGTAACTTTCTGATGATGCAACACATTTTTTTAATAAGGTAATGGTCTTGAAATCTGATTTACCTTCCTTAAATGGATAGTCCTCAGTGCTTGGAGTCATTTGCTTCTTTTCCATCAATTACACTGGATGAGTTGTCTAAATTTATTGGCATCCTATCTTAAACATGGTGAGGTAACATCTGTACTAAAGAAATTCAATATTGATTGCAGCGTTATTGGTAATTATTGGCGGACTTCAAAGCTGCCTTTTTCTTACCAAATTATCAGAAAAAGTTGTAGAAAGTTAGTGCAGATCACTTTTAATTCAGTTACAGATTTTCTGCACTGAAAAAAATGTGCAGGATTTCTTGTTAAAAACAAGATCTGTGTCTCTGAGCTTAAGAACTTTCCTGATAAAAAAAATAATGCTTATATTTTAATATCACAAAAGACTGTGAGAAAAATACAGACATTTGAATAAAACAATATTGTATAATCCCCCATCGAGCTGCTGTTGATGCAAAATACATCGTTCTGTGTTAAAAAAAAAAAAGAAATCTCTCAGTCCCAAATATTAAACGGACAGCTGTGACTGAAAATACCCAACCTCCTGCAAGCTGCATGGGAATCAAATCTGAAGCGTTGCATTTATTTTTCTTTTTTTTTTGCAGTTTGAGCAAGCCTGCAGCATAAAATGGGCACTTTAGTAACATCTTTTATTCTGAAAACATGTTTTATTGCCATTGTATAATTTGGGAAAAAAATGTAGTCATGTGGAAATTAATGAGGATGCATGATTAGTTGCTGCATTGATAAAGTGTATAAGAATTGAAGTAAAAATAAAATGTGAGCAATGAATTGCATTTGATTGAACAATTAATGCTTGCAAATGTTCTGTGTTGTTTCACTGACTTAAAACAAATTTTGCACTTTATTTTTTTAAGTTAGTTTTAAACACTTGAAGCTAACTTTTTCAAATCTCTGAGTAAAGATTTGTTGTCAGGATGATAACAGATGTTTATAACAGCCAAAATGTGTGCTCTGCTGCCTGATGCCAGCAGGCTGATGTGCAATAAATAAGACAACACCATGGTAACAGCTTGAAGCTAAATGCATTTATACACTCTCTTACAGGGTGAGTAAAAAATAGACCTGTTCTGAAACTTAAAGGCCTGCAGGGTTTGCTATAAGGAAAGTGGAGCAGCCAGCTGTTACTGTTGTCCTTATAGGTAATGTTAGGGATTAAAAAAAGAGGAGATTAAGATATGGCTGCAATGGGAGGTTCGTTGTTTCAGTAAGGCGTCTTAAGAAAAAAAAGCCAGATGGTGGTATTGATGTACTCCCAGTTCAGTTTCCACAGTTCCGGGCATGAACTCAAGTTTTAGTTTCTTAAACTAGGTCTGGTCTGTCTTAATCACTGATTCAACTTCAAGTGAACCTCTTCAGTCATTTCTTTGAAGTCTTAACTTTGTGTTTGGGACAAAACTCTAAGTGTATAATGTAAAATAGTATATTTTCATTTCTCTTTTTTCTTTATTTATTTTTCTCTCTTTTCTTCTTGTTCTTTCCTATTTTTCACAATCTTTTTTCTCTTTTATCTCTTATATTCTGACTTAATGAAACGTCAAATAGAATATCAACAGCCTCTTACTTTCTCAGTAACACCCACTTACAAAAGAGAAAACCCTTGAGCTCTCAATCATTTATTAAATAGAGTGTACAAATACATATGAAACATAAAGAATAGGGGTCATTGATGAAAATATTTTTAATTTGATTATATTTCAAGGACATTTGGTCCAAACTTGCATGAAAGACAACAATAATCGAAAACATGAGAAGAATGTGTTGCGTAATGATGTTTGCTCTTTTTTGGGCAGAGCTTTTTCATGCTTGATTAAGAGATTGAATCTAACTACAGGATATGTTTTTGAACTGGTATTTTTATTGCTTGAGAAGTTAAGGTAGCATTGGTCATTGTAAATTAAATACACACCAAATTACACTTTTTACCACTCAGATAAATGAGTCGTAATGTAATAAAGTAATTTACTCTCTAATGGTGACGATAAAGTGTTTTAAAAAGTTCAAGCTAGAGTAAATTCTCTTTCTACACTAAACCACCATAGACAGTATCAAATCATGACTTGCCAAGTCACGTAGTTGCAGTTGAATAATAATCCATGTCACATTATCAGTGGAGAGAATCTTAATGTGGTTCATCAGGGTTTGATTTGTTTTGCATCATAAAACTCTGGGATTTTATCAAGGATTGGTAGACTGTTAGATGGGTCAATTTAAGAATTTAAGAGCGTATTGACCTAAACAATAAAAAAAGTCTGCCTTGTAAACTGTTTTATCTAAAACATGGGCTGAGTTTATATACAAATACACCAATTTACTGAGTATTAGTGTCTAAATGGATACGGAATCAAATGATTAGTAACAGATGTCAACACAACTCTTTTTGGAGAGTCCAGAAAGTGGTCGTGCGTGGCAGATGCTGCCTCTCTAAACCCGGGAGATTGACAGGAGTGCTTAAATTAATAGATTGAGCTGATGGTTGTAAAAAAAAATACTAATCTTTTTAATCGTGGTAGCAGTTAAATATTTTTCCATCCTCTCGGTGTAAGTCATTTTATTATTATTTATTTATTGCTGTTTTAAAAGCTAGCACAGCGTTGAGATGGCATTTTAAAAACACTCCAAACATCAAATTAGTATCATGACTGATGAACAGTAACAAGTCAGGCAGTCCCTCCAGAAACCCTTTAAATTCAGTGTTAATTTTCCATGACAGTCCACTATACATCCGAAAGGCACATTAATCTCAACAACCCTTCAAACTGTGTTGAAAGGCTGTTGGGGAAGATGTGTCAGCGCTGGAGTTGAATCCTATAAAAATGATTACATATTGAGGAAATGCCTGTTAATGAACCTGTGAGATGCTACATCACATCAAATGCTCAAACATGTCTGTATTATCCAGCTGTAAAAATAAACTGGTGAGCAAAATAAGACTAAGGGCAGGCAAGGCGTTGCCTTTGAGCTCACTGGGATGGCTTGGCACTGCGGATGGCTCCGTCAGTGACAGTGGCAGATGGAGGGAGGACCCTGAGGGTTACCTTCAGGCTCCAGGGCAGGGAGAAAGAAGGGACACACACAAACCGTTTGGTCGCTGATTGGACTAAAGAACACTAAGATCCAATGTTCTGGCAGTGTCTGCATGCTCGAGAGGTCTCATAATGGCATTATGTTAATGCAGTAGCCAGATCTGGTAGCTTATTTAAGGGGAAGCTTCACAAGAACAGGATTTTAAAGTGCAATATACTCACCATATCAGAAAAATTTTGTCATTTTTCAATGAGAAAATCACAGTTTTCCAAATTTCTGCAAAAAGTTCTGAATGAAACGACTTGGCATATGGAGCATGAATCACTCCATACACTTTGACCCTTTCAACTCCAGATCGGCTTTCCTGCCATATAATTTTTGTAATTTAGACAAACTGAACCCTCATTTAAGACCAAACAAACGTGTCTTTTCAAAATTTCTTTCTATTGCTAATTCTAATAATGATTTCCAGACATTCTCGGCCAATTATTGTACCATTTTGTGTCCATTAAACCACCTACAGCTGAACATGAACATGAAATATTTAAGTAGAGCAATCAAAACAGCCATTTTTGCCTTCAGTCCTAACTTGTCTAAAACCTAAATGATCACTTGAAAAAAAAAAGTGTTTCAAAATACCTTCAGTATGAAATTTGTTTGCATTTATGCTCAAATTTAAATGGTATTTATTATATTATTGTCCAAGGTACATAGAAATTACTCTGCAGGAAGTAAAGAACCACAGACTGCCAACTCCTGACCTGTCAGATGTGTGGTTAGCGGTGTTTCCTTGTACCAATATTCAGTAGGGTTCAAATTCCAGCTGGGACTTCTCTGCATTGAGTATTATGTGTGCACAGCATCGATCTGTGAATTTCTTTATGCATAACTCATAGAGAAACGTCCAGCCCATATTTGACCCAACAAATCAGCCTTTGCTCAAAACGTCCCAAGTGGATTCTGAGTGAATATGAGTGGAGTCTCTGGGGTTTTGTGAAAACATTAGTTTTGCGTCTCCCTTTCTAAGCTTTCTCCTCAGATTAGAAATAGGCCTTTAATCTCATAATTAGAACATCAAAATAATTGCGCTTCGGACACTTGAGATTTAAACAGACAGCTGTGGAGATTCAGTGAGCTTAGTTCTTGCACAAAAAGTTAAATTCTAATTTACAAAAGACATTTTGTACTTGGTTATTTGGGCTTAGGCCATGTTATTTTCCCTACACAAGACATTTTTGCAGCAATATTTCACATCATAAGGCTTCAACTGCTTTTTGTATAAGTAAATTCATAGAAATTGCTTTGGAAATTCATTTGGTGTTGAAAACTGGTTGGTTGATGGACATAAAAGTCATTCAAAGAAACTGGTGGTTGTTGCATGACAAAAAAAAAGAAGAAATCAACAAATCCAAATCCAAGGAAGGTTTCCCAGCAGTATGAGCTTTCATCATTATTTAATACAAATCAAGAAAATGCATTATATTCGGTCTTGCAAAGGCAAGTTGCAAGGGTGTGCATTGGGGAGTTCAAGCGGTGGCACAAAGGTATATATAATTCATGTAGAAAAATCATAGGAGATGGCTTTTAGAGCAAAATTCAAAAGTGCTTACTTTTCTGCGGCAAAGCCTAAGCCCTTTCAGTTAGTCGTCTTCTTTGCTGTATAAGTAGTATCCGGCTTTGCGCTCTCTTTTAGTGTAAAACTGCAGAGGCACATACATTGGGTCAAACTTTCAATTACTTGAAATTCTGAGAGCTAAAAGGCACTTCTGCTGTAGGGCTTGGATAGTTAATCTTACAGCTAGTTCCAGCATTAGGGTGATAATCACCAGACATGAGAAATAAATGTCCCTAGAGGCGTGCGAAAGAGACCCCTGATTATTTCTTCTTCCACACCAATAGTGGAGGGATAGTAATTTCAAACTTCAGTGGCTTTAGACATTGCAGCTGATGCAGTTGTTGGCGGAAGCAGCCATAAGAATATTTTTCCATGTTGTACAGTCAGATTACTGCTCATTAATGCTGCAGAGACCCTGCTGGGCAGACCTAATGACAAATTTCAGTTTCATCTCTCCTGTACTTTTAGGTCAGGGTTATGCGCAGTGACAGATGCCCAGAATTAAAACCCATGGTGCTGAATTAACTTTTCATGCATTCCCTGCTTACATTTATGTTGTTTCTTTTTGGCCACCGCTTGCTGCAGGCTCAGTTCCTGTTCTAGTGTCTTAATTGCAATTTCATCAAGTATTTAGAGCCCTGCAGCCCTCCCTATTTTTGTCACTGTCACTCCAAACTAGCCGGTGGCAGTGACTTCAAGGGTATTTAAAGCAGCTTTTGTGTATCCTAAGTTAAGTCGGGAGCAGCTCGGGGGAGGTTTGCTTTCATCGCTGCGGTACTGCTGGACCTCCTTTCTCCCCTCCAAGTCGGTCCTTCTCTCACTCCTCCTGTCATGGTCTTATCACTCAAAGGCTCAGGCGGCTCAGCAGAAATGAACGAGGCCTGGAACACGGCAAAGAGGAAAAAGGTTGAGACAAAAGTGGGATGCGTGCATCAGCATTGGGACTTTCACTAGAGCTGCTCTTTTATGCTTCACAGCTCTCAGTACAGCTGGGTTAGTGTTAAGAGAAACTCCCCATTATGGATTCATTACTTCTCAGAACAAAGCAAAATCTTAAATAGTAAGCTTTGCTTCTGAATGAGGCTAAGCAGGTAAAATATTAGACCTTTTCCACCATTAGTTGAATAATAACTAACGGAATCCTAAGATGCAAATATCACCTGCTGGTAAATGGGAGAGTTTGTCCAAGCCATTTGATGGAAAACATAACACGATTCCCTGTTAAGACAAGCTGGATGGAAATAAAACTCCTTCAAGTGTTTAATTCAACATAGACAATGACTAAAGAGGAGGTTTTCACTTGGCCTTGCCTAAAATGTGAAGCAAAAACAAACAAAAACGAGATAACCAAAAAAAACTTACCAGGAAAACAAGTAGGAACTATTAGTATCCAATGGGATAAGAGAAGCTCCATAATGCACTGGACTCAGTAGTAGCCTTTCTCGTCAGAGCTTGAAAAACCTCCCACACACAAAACCATGAAATTTCAGACAACATACAGCTTGTGTATATACAAGAAAACAACTGGCCTACTTTTTTCACTCACTGTGATTCAGAAAATGCCTCCTCATTTTCAGCCTTCTGGAAGAAACCTGAAGGTTTTGGTTTAAGACTGCCCGATATTTGAATATGTTCTGTATTTCACCTCCCTGTCCAGGCAGGAGAAGGAGACCTGGATGAAAGTGCCTGACGTGATTTTCTTCTTCTTCTGCACTCACTGCCCTTTTTCCTGCCAACCTACTAATGAGTAAAGACCACTGGTGCAAAAAAAAAAAAACACATTAGAAAGCCAGCTTGTTATCTCTTTTTGGGTTTCCTTATAAGGGAGAACCTGCAAAAGTTTTGACCATGTCTTCTAAAGAACTTTCCGGCCTCATTTATTAAATAAGCAAGAAAATAATTTGTGAGAATTACATTTAATTCAACAATTACTTTAATTATTATTACTGGACCAATGTTTGGTTCAGTAATGATTTTGTCAAAACTACTTTTTGTCCAGCTGTGTTTTCATTATCTTTCACTATAATTTGTTCTTTTAGAAAAAGCACAAGCACAAAAATGGTAAACTCAAAGTCTAGAACTTAAACATTTAGAAATATTTCTCAAATTAGAAATACATTTATTATCCTGTGAATTCTTTCAAGGAAATGTATGAGAGGCACATAGAAGGTTGAATCTTGGCAAAGACTGACCTAAATGCCTCTTTTACTTCCCACACAGTCGCACAAACAATGACTCAGAAATAAGAGGAGAAACAAATTACACACAGCTGCACACATTTCCAAATACTAAGTGTGTGTTCGTCGTTATGAAAAGATGCAGTGCGGCATAATTTCGCATTGTGTGCCTTGTTAAAGAGCTGTAGTTAATTTTTAATTCCCCTACGTTCCATTGTAATGCGCAGAAATCCAAACAAGCTGCTGTAAAAATGTCTTAATAGGAATGATAGCAGTCAATGGCAGCCATCTATCAGGTCGGACCATATGTTGCTTGTGGTGGGGAGGGAATGAGGGCTTACCACAAAGCCTGCCTTATCCTCTGGCATTACAGTCTCTAAGAAAGGATTTAGTCTTTAATTCTTGATTAGATAGAATTTTCTCCCCTGTGCGAGTGTGTAGTGATACACCAAGCACAGATAACCTGCCCTATTTGCAACATGTGTGTGTGTTGGTGTGTTTGGTCGTGCTTTGGCTTTGCTCCCACTCTGAGGCACAAACATGCACACACTTCCATACTCGGAGGCTGAACCTGTGGTGTCCCATCCCATTTAGCCGCTGGGCTTCTAACACATTGTGATCGGGCTATTATTAGAAGCAATGGATTGTCAATCAGGATTAAGGCCTGATTGATTTGTATGTCCCAGCTGGAAAAGGATCACACTTTATTGTTTGTTTTCATCTGTATGATGACGATCCCATGTGTGTTTTCCTTTTTTTCTGTCATGAGATATGAGAGAGAGGAGAGATTCTAACAACATTCTGTCCCTCCCAGGATTTGAGGACACCGCTCATGAAGACATTTATTTATTTAGTTTCTTCACTCAAACCATCTTCTTCCTCCTCCTCTTCTCTTTGCCTGACTGGCTGTAGAGCTGAGCTGACTGGCTGGCTGGCTGGCTGGTTGGCTCCCCCTCTCACTGGAGTCTCACAATCAGATCTCTCATTCAGAGTGCGAGCTTCACCGTGGCAGAGTGGAAGGCAGACTCGGGATTCTCAGGGTTCAGGCAAGTGGGATCTCTGCGAGATTTTCTTTCTCTGCATCTGGTTTATTGGGAAATTAGATGTGAGCAGAGAAAAATCTCTGACTCTTTCAGCACGGACAACTGACCCTCGCTCCTGTGCTGCATCCATGACTTTGCACACCTGGTTAGTGTATGGACTTGGATTTATTTTGGTTTGGATGCTCTGTTTGGCACAAGGTGAGTGGGATGTATTTTGTTGCAGATTCTGCATTTGTGTGTATGCGTGTGCATGCGTGGGGGTGCATGTGCGCGTTTACCAAAGGGCATAATTATATCACAGACACATCATCATTTGCTGCAGCTTTTTTTTGTAAACAATATCACTTGTGTTATTAAGCGGTAGTGTATATGTCAACTTTAAAGAGCTGTAAGATATCAAGAAAAATAAACAAACAAAATGAAACCACAAAAAACATGTAGAATATATTGCTGTATGAATGGTTATGTTTAAAGCTCATTGCAGAAGAATTAGTTTCTTCTACCTGTAAATGACCAACGCTCAAATTGTTTGCCAGCAATACGTAATGTATCTATGTATCCATACAAGAGGCAAAGTAAATTTCCCTACAGAGCAGTAGCAATTGACCTAAGGACGTTTGACTGTAATTTTAGTTTAAAATGGTATTCACCAAAGGAAATAATTTGAATTGGTCCATACTGAAATATTGCGTTGCTTTATTTGGAACTGTTTCTCATTTGTGTCACATAACAGATCCAGTCCTAACTCAAAGGAAGCTCCATAGATCATTTGTGCTGGCTGTTTGATGTTTGACTTATTGATCTGGCAGCATCAATGATGGCAGACAGTGATGCAAGCAGCTTCATTAACACGTTGCATGTTTGATTTCAATCAATCTCATTTCCAAAGAATTTGTTTTCTGTAAACCTGTTTCCAGATTTACTTTATCCAAGTAGGACATAATTAAGTAATGCAATTAATTTATTAGCTATTTGAAAGTAAATGGGAATTTCTAAATGTTATTGATAAGCTCTCATTCTTAAGATGAGATTTTTTTTATTTTTTTTTTTTAAATCTTCATACTCCATGTCTATGTAAAATCTTCCTTTATTGTGGTGACAACCAATACACAGAACAAACATGGGTTTTTTTTAATGTGTGGTTGTTGATGGCGTATTTTTAACATGAGCCACTTTGTTGGACTCTAATGTGCCACTTCACCTTCTTTACTGCCAAAGCATGTTCACAGTTAATTCCTTTCCATTTGGAATTAATAAAGTAGTTTTGAATTAGAACTTTGAAAAATGTTTTCAAACCCACGTGACTGTATAGTAAGCCAGAACAATGCTGCGTTCCAGTTGTGGTTTAAACTGGGAAATTCAACCCAGTCGGAAGAAAAAACTGGAACGCCTCCCGTACTCAAAATTCTCACTGGGAAACTGGGAGTAGTTTCCCAGTTACAACTTGCAAGGCTAAATTTGCATTTCAATATGGCCGCTCCTGCATCAGCAGTAGACAGATATGGTGGAAACAATTATTTTATAAGACATAGATGTGGGAGTGTGTTTAAAATCAGTGTTACACATAACATCTGCAACTTTAATCTGAACAAATTAAAAGTGTTTGCTTATGGAAAGTAAAGCTATCTGTAAGTATTATTGCAAACAATGTCTATAGGCGTAGCCATCTTGAAATTCCATCTTCTTAACTAGAACAGTGCTACCTCGGATCTGACATCAAACCCATCTCCTAGTTCCCACTTCCCAGGGAACTGGCACGCAACATCATGTAATGAGGAGATGTAAAAATGACAAAGCAAACAAGAAGAACTAATCAGGGACAAAGGGGAACAATTGAGGGAGAGTGGAGGCAGAGGACAATCAAGACAATGGGAAGCAGCTGAGAAGGGAAGCAAACTGACTGAGGGAAGGTGAATAATAAAGACAGATTGGGCTGAACATGGACTCAACTGTTATAAAAGCAAATTAAAAATATGACAAAAAATCTAAGAGGAATTGAGGCAACCTGATTCACCATACTTCTCGCCTGAGCTGCCAGGACAGGGTTCGAAAGCCTTTCCTTTTCTTTTTAACAGTCCTCTTGATTTTCTTTTGTAATGTACAAAGCATGCACCCAGGAAGTAGTGGGCTCATTTTTGAGACAATATGCATGCCCATGATGCTAATAATGAGTAAAACCAAATTTAGGTCACAACAGACTCAGAGTTAATCAACATTTTTAATGCATACTGCAAGAAGGCTCATTGTGGGTTCATAATAAACTGCGCTGTACCAAGGGAACTGACTGTCTTTTTAATGTAGCCTCATTATGTTGACAAAATGCTCATAGCAGGCAGCCTTTCAATGTTTCATAAATGCTGTGTATTAAAGCACAGAGAATATACTGTTCAATCAGGTTGTCTGTAAGGAATAAATTACAATTTCAACATTTATTACTGAATATGTTCTTTATGTTAAAGTAATATGAGTTATTATATCTTTAGCTATCACTAGCAGGGGAATTGTGACACATTCCTCTACAGACTGGCATGTGCTCTGTGTCCCTGCAAGGCTTTACATTGATTCCAGCAGATTTCTAACGTGATTTTTATAAGAGCATTTGCCTGGGATTAGTTCGCTCCTGAAAGCTCCATCAGAGCTTTTGGTGGGCTATTTAGCAGAGCAGAGGCGGCAAGAGGCTGTAGCCTGACGCTCTGCACTCTCACTGAGCCCAACGGCCTGCACAGATAAAGGGGGAGGATTGGTTTCAGCCAAAGCTGATCTTCCATCTTAAATGGGTAGGCTTTTGGAGGGCAAGCACAGGTGTGTGAGTGGACTGAACTCTCAGCCAATCCCTTTAAGCCCTGATGGATTTGTTATGGTTAGGCTTAGCTTCACTTTCTTAAGGGAGTTAAACATTTTGGAAGTGAAACAATTGCACAGCAAAAATCAGAATCTAAAATTCTCTTTGGAAAAGAATATTTTAAAATATCAGCTTCCTGTGACCTGTTCACATCAGTACTATTTCCTCTTGTAGATGTACAATGTACAGTGCTATTTTGGCACAATTGGTCATGCCTCTTTAAAGGCATTTTTTAGAAAATTCAACTTTCTCAACCTAAGGTTTAAAATAATTTTATTGACGTATCAGCATGTGGTCTTGATGTGTTTTGATTAACACTCACAGAAAGCACATAGGAAATTGGCCAGAGGCCTTATCTGGTGCAATTGATCTCTGATCACATGAGTTTAATCACTTGATCATGAGCCCTGACAAATAAATAAACAAACAGAAAAAAAAATACTTATGCAAGCCTCTTTGGCCATTATCAATGTAATAAATTTTAGTTTCAAAGATTTCAAACATTTGTCTAAATGGCTTGCTGTTTTGTCTTACTGTTACTACTACATATTGGCAGAAATGGTTACAAAGGTAAACATTTCACATATTTTAACAAATAATGAAGATTAAGGGTTATGTATAAAAAAAATTCAATAAATGCATTATTGAGTCAGTCACTGTTAGCAGTTCTAAGACACACAAATACAAACATCGTTTTCAATTCATTCAGTAGTATATTTTGCTATTTTCTAAAAGACATGGTTAAAATAAAAAAAATAATAATTTAAAATGAACACTTAAACAAACCGTTTACAAACAAACTTATCAATATTGTATATATTGGTGGTAACCATCCACCTGAACACCTCAGACTCCTACTTTCCTATATATTCATACACAATGTGTGCGAATACGTACAAATGGTACGTATTTATATTCATGTGCCCTGACTCAAGACAAGGTTTTCATGTAGAGACTAACATTGTTGCCCATTCTTCTTTGCAGGATAGCTCAAACTCAAATTGTATGCAAAGCATTTGTGAACATCAAGTTTAAAGTCTTTCCAGAGATTCTTACTTGGATTTAGGTCTTGAATTTTACAAGGAAATTTCAACACATAGCATATATTTTATTTGTGACACATTTTTGCTTTTCTCCCACTTAATTAAGGTCTATTTTGTGTCAATCTTACACACAAAATCCAAATCAAACACATATAGCTTTGTGGTTTTAATAGGAGAGAGAGTGTAAGGGTGTGAATACTTTTGTAAGGTCTTTGATGAGTTCTAATCTGCTAATTTACTGCTCCATTTATTAAAATTCTGTTATTCAGACATCAAACATCTATTTTGGTTATGCTGTGTGGCAGAATGATTCTTGTCAGACAAAACTTTTTTTTCAAAATTTTAATTTTTTTGTTTAAATAAAACAAAGTTCTCTGATAGACATAAGTGTGCTGCTAAAACATTCACCTTTTAGTTCTCATCTTAACTAATCATCACAGGCTGTAAATTTTTCCTCCAATGAAGACTCCAATTCATTACATTCAAGTTGGACTGAACAAATTAATTTGTCTTTGTTCATCTTTGCAGTCCAGGGTCTGCAGTGCTATGGCTGCAACATTATCCATGGTCAGAGGTATGTGGACTTGGGTTGCTCTAACCCAGAGGTCATCACCTGCACCCACTCACACAATGGCTTCAAACACCGTTTCTGCATCAAGACAGAAAGCAGTGAGTGACGTTTTCTTTTACTCTCCTCATCTGTTACCTCAGTGAACAAATGTTATTATTCACTGTTTTTTTACTTCTCTGTTTTAATTCACTCTGATGTACCACTGGATATAATACATAATCATTTTTAAATCATACAATCATGTAAATGTTTCTTGTCTGGCAGATTTGAATATTCTATTTCCCTGCACAGGGGATAGTTATGTAACTTTGATGTGCTCTGCTGAGTAAATTGTAAGTCATTCAATGTTTGATGTTAAGTCAAATGAAGGATGCGGACATTCAAGGCAAGGACGATGATGGAGCAGATCCACGGAAGCGTGGGCAGCCCAGCTGTTTCTCTCCTTGACATCTCAAGAAATCTGCTCATGTTGAAAGGGCTGATGTGGCGAGGTTTTCCAGTTGCTAAGAGAATCAGCGTGCACAGGCAAAAACTGCATGTGGTGCGCTGTATGAAAAGCTCTAACTCAAAATTGTGTACCAATGTCTTGGCAGTAATCTGTGGCCAGTCAGTCCATTTAATCTTCATGTGACCCTGTCAAATCCAAATCAAACAGATGCTGGCAAACTTCCATAAAAGAGTCTTACATTTCTGGTCTCTTTTGTTTGAAGAGCCAAGACGTTTCTCCCTAATCCATAACATCTTCAGTCTCCTTCCCTTCTGCAATATGAGTTTGACTCTAACTCAAAGCTCAGCACACATTGAAATAATGAAATGTTGGGTAAATTGGGCACAGCGATGGCACAGGATTAAGTGCCAACCATGTATGCCTTACAAGTTTGAGTCCGTGACTTTTTCCTTCTCTCACAACCCACTTTCCTGTAAAACAACTAGAGCCAACAAAAACCTTGACAAAATGTTGGGTGAATTCTTACGTGATTGATAAAAAGAAAAATATTACTATGCTAACAGGAGCTGTACTATCAACCTCCAAAACAAGTATGCTTAGCTGAAGTTTAAAGTATGAGAAGATAATCATTTTCATATTGACGGACAACACATATAAAGAAGGAATTTGTTTCAAAAAATGGTGCAATCCTTATTCTGAAGAATACTGTACATTTCTCAAAAAAAATGAGTTTGATCAAATAAATTAACTACATGTACTCATGCATAATATTTATTTCTAATCATGCTAATTAGAAAAACCCCATTATGCATGATTATGTGTAGAAATTATACAAAACATAACAGAAAATTAGAAAAAATGCAAATGAAAAGAGGAAAAATTATGTGCAGAGAGGAATGGTTAAATATCCCTCTATCTGTATGCTCTACCCTTGTAAAAAAAAAAAAAAAGTTTAATTGGAGAAGACTAAGTGCTATGTTTAGACACAGGGCAGTCATATAAACATAGCAGTTATATATTACGCTGTACAAAATGACTGTTTTCATTGCACAAAGTAAGCTTGTCAAAGAGCTGTTTTTTACTCTCCTCTGTATTCTTAAGATGTGTATGTGTTTTCCTCATTATCCACTTGCAGCATTTGGTGCTTAGTTATGCTTTTTTTTCCTGCTGAGACAAACACCAGCTCATCTCTCTTATCTGACTGACTGACTGACTGACTCTTCTTCCCCCCCACCACCCTTTTCTGTCCCTGCAGCGGCTCTGGGTATCGCCCTGACCAGTGGCTGTGCGACATCCAGACACTGTCAGCAACAAGAGCTGCCGGGGGTGCGAATTCACTGCTGCGACTCCGACCTGTGCAACAGCACCCCGCTGTGGCATCCGAGCACACTCCACTATGTCTGTGCACTGGGTGTCCTGCTACTGAGGATATGGTGGTGATGAGAAACTAGAATCAGGACAAGCATCACTGGATTTCACATCTCACAGGCTCAATGAGCGTGTTATTCAGTGTGGTGTTGCTTGAAAGCAGCCCTTAGAGATAGGTTCTGTCACGTTGTTGGCTTGGACTATGAATCACAGAGAGAATAACCCATAAACATGTTTGAGGTAAATAATTATGTAACATCTTCCACCCATCAGAGATCTTCTTGTGCACTTACACCTATTTAAATGTAGAGTCAAGTATGTTATTTTCTAGAACATTTATGTTAGAGTTTTACTGTCTGTTCAGTAAAAAGAAGATTTAGCCCATTTGTGTCCAAAGGCTGGTATCCTGCATGTTTTAGTTCTCTTCCTGGTTCAGCACATCTGAATCAAATGATGATGATTAGCAGGCATGTGCAGAACTTTGAAATGCACATGAGGTAATTGGACCATTTGAATCAGCCGTGTTGGAGCAGAGACATATCTAAAACTGGTACCTTGGCTCTTGAGGACTGGTGCTGGACACACATTATTAACCCATAAAACATTTAAATAACCCATAAATAATTAATTAAAAAAACATAACCTGAAAATATACAATGAAAAACATAAATGACCCATAAAAAGTTACCCATGGCAATGCTGATTTCAGCTTTACAAAGTCTTACTTCTACTTGAAGGCCTATTATTTTTCTGTTTTAAGGAGTTTGCTATATTTTTTTGAAGATCAAACATATGTTTGGTCTGGTCTTTTAATGTTACGGGCTATTTACTTTACACATTAAAATATATATTTTTTTCAGTTCATGTTACAGCACTGCAGGCCAGCTGGTGGGAAGCAAACTTTATGTAAGTCTTCTGTGAAATATATGTTAGTGAAAGCATGTAATATTGTGAATTACATCAATAAATGTTTCATATTTTTCAAAAGAAAGGTGATTTGACGCTGCCTTTATTTTTTATGGCAAGATAAGCAATTACATCAAATCCAGATAAGTCAAATGCATAAATCTGAGGCCATGCTTATTAACTTGAAAACAACAGGTTACTCTCTGAGTTTAGGAGATCAATCTCTACCTCAAACACAGGGGTTCAAGGGTTTTGACGTCTTTGTTTAGGGATGATAAGATGGAGCGAATGGAGTGAGATAGATGGGGTTCTCCTACAGTGATGTTGGCAATGCTCCAAACCAATCCATAAAAGTTAGGGTCTAAATTTAACTTTTAACTCTCTACATTCCCTTAAATATGTTAGTGAGGCATGGATCTTGACCAAAAGAATGAGATTTAGATACAGATGGGGAAAATGAGATGAGCTCAGCCTCACAGATGAGGTTAGGTGCTCAATCATCCAAATGGAGTTCAGAATAGAGCTGTAAAAGTTTCAGCAAGGTTCTTGACCTCAAAGTCTTAGGAGTAACAGAAAGGTTTAGTATGAAACAGTACAAAACAATAATACCATGTGGCACAATAATGCCTTACTGCCAGAACATATCAGAAATTTGTCTTACCTGGAACGTCTTTTGTGGGATGTTCCTGGTATATCTGTCAAAAATCGTCCAAAGAAATCAGAATACAATAGGCTCACAGATGCACAAACAAAGGTTGACCTGTTAAGTCCAATCAGAAGCATGCCGGAGGAGAAATCAGTGGTCCTTTGAGCAACGATAGCGGGTTGTTTTCAGCGGTCATCATGCGAGATGTGGGGTACAACTTGGATAGGTCGCCTCTCCATCACAGGGAGACATAGATCTTCAAATTTTCCAGATCTCAATCCAGTCAAGCATCTGTTGGTGGTTCTTGACAAAAAGTCCAGTCCATGAAGGCCTCAACTTGCAATTTACAGCATTTAAAGAAACAGTTGCAATTATCTTCCAAATTTCAAATCACACCCTTACGTGTGCAGGTTCTCATATTATTATTAATTATTGGTGTGTATGGAGAAAGTGTAAAGCTGCTTTTGCAGAAAATGTGCAGTAGTGAC
Source organism: Brachyrhaphis roseni (assembly GCA_903066815.1). Classification (NCBI taxonomy): domain Eukaryota; kingdom Metazoa; phylum Chordata; class Actinopteri; order Cyprinodontiformes; family Poeciliidae; genus Brachyrhaphis; species Brachyrhaphis roseni. The sequence continues at coordinate 27,516 of CAEFZY010076534.1, forward strand.
TTCACAGCACACATGTAAGGCCATAGACAATAAAGCTAAAAAATATTTTTTTATTTGCATTAATAAAAGCTCTTACTATGTTTTCTATATTGACTAAATGTCATCTCCAGAGATATTATAATATAACGTTTAGGTTATTTCGTGCATTCTCACTCCTACTAATAGTGCCTAAACAGCAAATCGCCGCATACGAGGTTCTTTGTCCCAGAAACCCATTGTATAGCGCCGAGGAAACCCTGTGCCGTGAGCAGCCATCTTGAGCCAGGATAACCTGCAAACCTCTTCTGAACAGCTCCAAAACGCCGAAAGATTTAATTCCTGGTAAGGACAGACAATGAGGATTATTTAAATGCGACCTTACAATGGTAATATTTTGAATAAACATGGAGGCACACATGTTTAACTCAGTGATCTGTAGAAATTTGGGTAGCATTAGCTGTATTTCCCAGAATACAACTAAGTGGAAAGCTAACGGAGCTTGTTTAAGAGAATGGCTGTTTCATTTATTTAATAATGTGGACTCTTAAATAGTTATTAGTGTGAAAAATCATCTCTCATGTGCCGTATAACTTGTCTGCTTTACGATCACAAGATAAATTTGCAACGCGTCTATTAGCTGACAAATCAGTCTGCTAAAGCTAACGCTAGCCGACGTTAGTCTGTTTAGTATTTGCAGAAAATAAAGCTGGTCCCAGCTTTGTTTGTGGCTTTCGGTATTCTCACACAGTAAGAAATTGCCTATAGGTGTGAAAATGGTGGCAAGTGCGTTCCGTCTAGTTTTTGTAGCGTTTGTTTTCGAGAAACACACATTGACGTCAGCTAGGTTATAAGCTAGTGCTAATGCAAACTTCGCTTTCAAAACACCTAATCTAGAGCTGTAATTTTGATCAGATTCGACCACTTGTGTTGTTTTTTTTTCACGAGAATGTATGACTGCATTTCCTTCCCCGTCTGCTTGCAGATGTTTTTGTCTTTTTATGCCTCAATAAAGAAGTAAACTAGTAAACCCACTGCTGTAGCTAATGTTAAGCTAACCTGAAATTTTCACGGTTGAATGTGTCAAATGGAAACATTTACATCTAATACCCCACATGTTCAGTTCTGGATTCAGTGTTTATAATTTTTGTGTATTTACAAAGGAGTGAAAATGGATCAATAGAGCAGCATTATACACAGTCTGCTGCTAATTCGTAGCCTTCCGTGTATTAGCCACCTCTTTTGGTTTTGTTTTTAACAAAATAAAAGCGCTTATGTATGAAAATATTTTTTTAAAACAAACTATTGTGCATAAAGTTGTTTTTTTCCCCAGTGGAATAGCTTTGCTAACCATGCTTTGAAATGCTGCATCATTTCAGTGATCTGTGTGCAAATCACTTAAACTACTGCGATCACACAATTTGTTCGTTAACACGACATTGTTATTTAATATATCCGGAGTTTTAACGCCATACTGCAAGTTTTCATTAGGACTTGGAGTCACAGGATTTCATCAAGGGGCCCTGTATGTCAAGTAGAAGTAGTAGCTACATAATTTGCCTACCACAATTTTTCTAATCCTAAAGCATTCATTGTTTTCCATTAAAAATAAATGTGGTGATTTATATTAAGATATTGCATACGTAATTGTAATTGCATACTTTTTTGCAGCAGCTTGGTGAAATAAACAGGAAAGGGTCGTTATAATGACAAACAATAGACTGTAAGATCTAGTCTGGGAGTTTGGGGTCAGTCGACTGTTTTTCTTGGGAACTACTCATTGTGGTATATTGAATCAAATGTATTTAAAGCAACCAGGTTTAACCAAACTGCAGAATATTGCATTAAGTTTTTTTTTTTCTTACAACTTTGCCTGCTGTGATTTGACATCTAGGGTAATTTTATATTTAAACCTAAAAAAGAAAAGACAAGGTCATGTGAGATAAAATACTTCAACAGAGCCTCTTCTAGATTTTTTTTTTTTGTAAAATTGTTTGGTTTTTTTTATTAATAGTGCACTAAAAATAATGCTAAGAAGTTAAAGATAAAATATTTTTCTTAAAGTTCTCTAGTCTCTTGTCGACACTGCAGCTCTAATATTGTGATTAAAACTTGATTCCATATCGCTCATCCCTTATAGCAACCCTTGATTTCTTTTATATGTTTCCTGATGAAACATCATAAGTTAAAACGAACCACGTACTGAAAAGGATGTGAGCTCAGTAGAGGCCGCTGAACTTCTTCACTAGAAAGAGACTTGATGTTTTAGAGGAATATGAAAAGTGCTGAAGCTGCATTCTAATCACACGACCTTGACTTTTCTACATCTTGATGAATACTCATCCTTTCTCGTTTTGTTTTTTTTTTTACTTTTTTTTTAGACAACAAATCTAGTTTTTACTCTTGCTGGGAATATGCACTCTAAGAGATAATCTCCCTGTCACACTTGGGATGAGGTGAGCACATGAGGGTCACGTGACAAAAATTCAGTCAAAGACTTAAAGCGCTCTGCTGGGATATTAAAAGCTGGTTCATGGTCCATATCACCTCAAAATTTGGATACAGAATTTTCAATGTCTGGGACACGAGCCATTTATTTAATAAACTTCCCTTTTCCCATAATGTTGTTATATTAGCAACTGACATGATGAAATTAACTCTGATGAATAGGGTGAACTTCTAGAGTCCTTGTGAACATATGTAGCTTAGTAAAACTAACTGCGTTCTTTATTGTAATATCAAATTTGTGTTGAATGTACCTAAGCAACAGATGATGCATATATATAAATACTTATTTTATGTTGTCCTAAACCACTACTGGTTCTTTTTAGCCAGTAGTGTCGGCGCTGAAAAGCAGGTCAGGTTGCAGTTCGTGGAGGGCTTTCAGTGTGAGCCAGGTCTTTTCTTGGGCCATTAGCAGAAACACAGATTGTACATGAACATCACAAGATGTTTATATGTAATTAAAAGGGTGTGCTTTTTCACTTTTTATAAATGATAAAAAGTAGAAAAAAGTCAAAAAAGTTGTTAGGTTTAAATAAAATTGCTAAGTTTAAAGCAACTTCTTAATCAAAAACATTTCTCTACCACTGTGAAGTAACTGGCCTGGGACTTGCTTTCCAAGAAAAACCTTTGAAAAAATCCAAAGCCTGAGGAACTGTCGTTCAAGATTATTTGAAAATGCAATTTTGGCTTCTTAGAAGCAAAAAATAAAGAAGCATGACTTGACTGATAGACACAGGTTTGTTCATGTTGTAGGTGTGTTGTAATAGATGAAAACCTGCACTTGTATAATATCCGGTTATGAGATAGTCAAGTTAGTTTATTTTAAATCTGGGCCAAAGTGTTTATTTAAGTTATAAAAAAAAAAACAGTGTAAACCATTCCAAAATTTATTTGGTTGGAAAATGTTTACGTTATCATTTGTAGCCACGTCCGTTTGCGTCCAGTTTAGTATAATCCTTTATCTGTTTTCTTGTCGCTTGTGTCATTTTCTTTCTGTGCTTATCTCAACCCATCCACATTTTTTTGCAGTTGTGTCAGCAGTAGCCCAGCCAGTCAAACATGGTCACTTTGCTGCAGGTGTCGAAGTCTGAGCGAGTATGCCAGACAGTTCTGGGTTGTGATGTGGCAAAGTGATGTCAGCTGCAAAGAACTGCAGCACAAATTAGTTTGAACCTTCACTTGCTGAAAAGCATGGCCTTCAGGCACACTAATTTTGAGCAAGGGGGAGGAAAGCAAGAGTCTGTGGAAAAATGGTGCTTTCTACAAAGTCTGGAAGTATTTTCAGCATAAAAAGAACCTAAATGTCTGGAAATGGCTTCATATAATGAGTGAATTTGATGTTAAAACTCGACTGAATTTTCCTGCCTCTTGTAGTGATTGTTTTTCTCACCTAATAAAATGAAGTTACCACTGAACGATCATTTTTGACTTTGATTGCACCATGTCTAGCTCACACTGTCGGTAAATCGTGAAGATAAGCTCACTGGAGTTGGTGGCAGCCTGCTCTGCTATGAGTTAGATTGCCACTCCCAGTGAAAGCTTATTAATCTAAAATGAGAATCTGAGAGCCACGAAGCCCTAACAAACCACTAATTCAGTCAACATGAGTCTGTAGGCGGCGAGGAGGATCCCTGGCGCTTTGTTGTGGGGAAAAGAAAGCAAGTTCAGACACACTTTTATCTTAAAATATCTGCAGTTTTTGAGTAAACCTAGATGCTTTTCCATCCATGTGTTGTCGACAGGCTGTGACTTTAAGATGAAAGCTGATAGATTAGTAGCGCTAACGATAGTGTTGACCAGTAAACTGGGGAAGATCTGTAGACAGCAGATGGACGGTGCCAGAGCTTTTATTTATAGTTATATCTATAATAGTGAATGTGTTCTTGTGTGATTAGAGGAAAGAAAGAGGTTCTGTATAGTCCACCTTTATTTCAGTGTTTTATCACCATGCTGTGGCATTTCAATAGCTATGATGTCACTGTTTTTTCAATTCAGGGTAAAAGACCGTTCAGATTTTTTCAGGTGTTTTTTTTTTTTTTTTAAGTTTCCTTCAGAAATCAACTCAAGAGTTGAATTTTGTTAAATTTTGCACACTGGTAAGTCCAAACTGATTTCAGCTGTTGGTCAGAATAACTTTAGGAATGTATCTGTGTTCATATTACTATTAGCTCTTAAGTAGCTAATAATATTAGCTATTTTAAATAATAAAACACTTAAATTAATATAAATATTAAAATTAAGTGCCATGATATCCTGTAGATTCACAGTTAAGGATTATTTTCAATATAAACAAGTTAGTTTTTTTTTTTTAGGGATATAACGACTAAAACATTTTCCTATCATAATAATTATATACAAATTGATCAGGGTTATCAAAAAAAAGGTGCTATAAACAATGTAACTCTCAAAAATGTTTTTTGAGAATCTAAGAAATTGCATGGCAGTAATCATTAAAACTTTTTCATCCCTACTCTGTATTGATGCTACACAATATACTGCCTATACATTATTGTGCTTTTAATATTCATTGTGCAAAGGAATGTTTTGGTTTCCCAAATTATTGTCTTAATATTTCTCTAGTGTTACGAGTTTGCATTTTAAATGTTGATGTGATATTTATCTGGTTCAGCAGAGTTTCAGAGCAGCAGATGTTCACACCGGACACAAATGACTTTGCTCAAAATGACAAAGGTCACGGAGTGAAGGCGGGACAGATGAGAATGAGAGGACAAGAAAAGATAGAGGCATATCACAATTGCAATATTATCACCATTGCGCAATGGTGATAATATTGTGATATGTCTCTATTTTTTATATATACCTCAACCTATATGTCATTGTGAATGTTTTGGAGTGTATGATGTTTTTGACAGTTTGTCAAAAATAAAATCAATACTGGTTGTCACTTTAAAGCTGGTATCCATTATTATTCATAAGGCTGACATACTGAGGCTTGAGTTTTTCTGAAAATGTGCTGAACGAAAACCATTCAATCTCTGCTTAAGCACTTATTTTTACATCAATAAATATGAATAATGTGGCCTTCTTTAAATCTGATGTTAGCAGCTAAAGCCCAGTTCTTCTGTTTATGTCATATTTGCTGAAAATGCCTGTTTTCATTCCAGAGCCACCATGGCCACTGCACCATATAACTACTCCTACATTTTCAAATACATCATTATTGGTAAGTGACCATCAGGCCCATGAACCTTGCTTAAATTGTCTGTTTTTTATTTTTATTTTTTTAATCATACTTGCATCTTATAAATGTCTTAATTCCTTTTACTGCTCTACATATACGTCTTTTACTTTAAAATGCATAACATCAACAAACACTACCACTACTTTGTTTTCATTTATTGAACTGTTGGTTAAGTACTTGGCCATTACAGTTGGAAGCAGAGACCAGATGAGTGTAGAAATGTACAATTTATGGGAAAATAAGCCTCACATTCATAAAAAACATGGCATTCATAAACATCTCTCCCTTTTTTTGTATGACAGCCTGTGTCCTATTAGTCCATAAAATGTAAAGCGTTGCTGTTGTATGGGGGTCAACACTGCGAGCGTGAATAGAAAATTATTGCTCCTCTGTTTCCTTGGTTGACCTGAGTCTCTCTCTCAATAGGGGACATGGGGGTAGGAAAGTCCTGTTTGCTTCACCAGTTCACAGAAAAGAAATGTAAGTACTGCTGTGATTTTTAACTCCTCTGTGTGTCTTTGTGTGCACCTCAGTGCTTGCAAGGTTGCCAGATATCTCTGGAGTGCCTAAACCTCTTTAGATTTCTTTTTACGGCAGCGGATGTCGGCGGCAGAGCAGATGAATGGTAGCTCAACAGTGAGAGTCTCTTCTCCTGTGTATGAGCCAGCTGCAGCCTCCCATTGCCATTCAGCTCAGTTGTGTTTAGTGCCACTATTAAAAAAACCAGATGCAGTGTTTCTTATTCATGTCTATAATCACATCCTGGACGAATCCACACACCCACGGGGTAGATTTTATTTTTTAGAAAATGTTCAGTCATTTGAAGCAAAGTTAAACCTGTTTTTTTTGTTGTTGTTGTTTTGTTTTTGCTTGTACTTTTCGTACTGCTTAAATCCTCGATGCAGCTGCTGCCAGTTCACAGATGAATTCAGTTAAAATGCAAAAATGTATGTTTACCTTCATTCTATGCAATTTACAAGAAAAAAAGCATCAAACGTCATTTTGCAAAATAGATGAAAAGATTCGATTCATGTTCAAGTGCATAAGAACCCATTCAGTCATGCACAGTCAGATTCAGATCATAAAATGCCAATCAGAGAAAAGTTTCCTCTGATTACATCATACATTTTCATGTGGCTGTGGATGATTTATTAGGTGCTAGGAGGACTTCGAACAACTAATACTTTATTACAATAGGTCCTGCAGTCTCAGCAGACTTGCCGCTCGTGGCTTTAAAACTGCCATTTCAAAACAACGTAACATTTCACTTCCAAACTGCTGCCGTGTTTCTTCCAAGGGAAAAAAGTGTTGGAGAAACAGACCTTTTTTGCCTCATTAAAAGAGATTTTAAGCAGAGCATCACGGCAAACTTAAAACAGATTGAGAAAATTCTGGTAACTCTGACTTTTCCTGGCATCTCATTTAAAGGATTTTATACTAATAGGAATGACTTGGTAGAAAAATAACTTTTTAAAAACCTTATTATTCACTGAAGCTTGCCATGTATGCACACCCTTTCAATAAATTAGAATATTTTTCAAAAGTCAATTTACTTAAGGAATTTTATCACTAAGCGAAACACATTACATAGAGTAATTACACACAGACATAATGAAAACATATTTAAAATTAAAATATTACATCAGACTAATAAGAAACATTTTAATACAAAAATGTAACCTAAATTAAAATTGTGTTTAGTCTTTCCAAAAGGTACTTTTAATCTGACAAATGAACCTCATTAGAATGTGTATTCTAATTTACTGAGTGTGACTGTGATTACGGTAATATCATCGTTCCTGGAAAAAAAAAAAAACACATAAGTAATGAGGTGCAACATGGCAGTCAGCATGTGCTCAAGCAGTATTACTAGAGTGGCTCTTCATAATCAAAGCCACTCTAGAGTGAAATAACATATTTAAGCCTGGTCCTAAAACTAAATAAAGACAGAAACCCAGAGTTTGTTCTTGATAACTGGCATCTCTGTCCTCTATCCTAAAAGCTTCTGTACATCTAGTTGAGGTCTAGTTACATCTATCCAGAGAAAACACTAAATAGTTTGTCTGAATTTAAAAGAAGGAAAACCAGCATCTTGTTTTTTCATGTCTCGAAGACATGCTTGTAGTTTATATGGTCGAATTAATCCAGCTCCAGGAATAAATGTATAGCTTGGCTAGTATCTGTAGGGCAATTGAAATAAAAAATCGAGTTAGGCTAATAAAGGGCAGGACAAAATTCTGAATATCTTTCAATTTGCTTAGGATTTATAAGTTTAGTTAAACTTATACCCACCTCATTTTGCTTATAATGTGAATAAACAAAAAAAAACAGCACCAAACGAGGATGACGATGTACGAGGATCAGCAAAGAAAATGTAAACGGTTGCATGTGATTATTCAAAACTATATATGAATGATGTCACTTCAGTCTTCTTTCTTGTTGTCCAGTTATGGCAGACTGCCCTCATACAATCGGCGTGGAGTTCGGGACGAGGATAATCGAGGTGAGCGGACAGAAAATCAAGCTGCAGATTTGGGACACAGCAGGACAGGAGCGCTTCAGGGCCGTCACCCGCTCCTACTACCGCGGGGCTGCAGGGGCACTTATGGTCTACGACATTACCAGGTAGGCTGCTGGTTTATGCATGATTCTGACGTAAAGAAAAAAAGTTAGCATTATGTAATTGCACATAACATTTGTGTTTGAGAGAGATGGAGAGCTGCAGATGATTAGTGTTGGGGACGGTCTGTCCTCAGCTGTTTGATGGTAGGTTTACAGCAGTGCATTTGTAAACTGGAGGAAAATCTGTAAGTGTCCTCCAAGGGGAAAAATATGCAGCACAAAATGTTGCTGCTACTTTACAAATGTTCATTTTCTGTTATCAAAGGGTGTGCCTCGCAAACACTTGATATTATCATGTTTTCCCTCACATGGTGTGCCTCCAGCTTAGAAAGCATTGTTTCTTGGAAAGAAAACAATAGAGGATTAAGAAATCAGCGTTGGATTATACTACTTCTGACGAACCCATTTAATCCTTTCACATGTAGTGATAACCTCAAACTTTTGCACGCCTGTCCATGTTGTTGTCCTGCAGGAGAAGCACTTACAACCACCTGAGCAGCTGGCTTACTGACGCCAGAAACCTCACCAACCCCAATACTGTAAGCATACAGACATATGTTACACTGTGTTATTGCATATGGTACTGTAAATTTTAAAAAATCTCCATCTTTAGATTTGTATATACTGTGTATATATATAATTTTTTTTTCTTAGTTACTCCATCTTCTCTTCCTCTACCATTTTGTTGTCCTTCAGTTTTACTGGAAAAGCACAGGCCTGGTTTCTTAACTAGATCTTTCTTGGAAAATTTGATTAACTCCAAGTCATCCAGCTCTCCATCAGAGAAATCTGTGCTTGTGCAACAGGCCGCTTCTATTTCAGGCTTCTTGAAATGCATCTGGTGTTTCATCCGACCTTAACGGAACGTCACACACTTCCTGCCATTAAAGTACACTTTAATGCCACTAAATGGACATAAATGGTCATTGCTAATTATTTCAAACGGAATTTACAGCTAATTCTTCCACTTGAAAAGTTTTTATAAGATATGTCTTTAAGGTAGTTTTTTTGTTTTGCATATAAAGCAGATCAAAATCAGTTTAGACATAACACACACTTGACGTGAAAATGCATTAACAGTGCGTTGTATACACACTTTTTTTTAATTTATTATTTTTAATGTATTTTCCACTGAAATTACTTGTAGAGACCATAAGGGGGCTCTTAACACTACTTTAATGTGAATGTTAAGAGCTTCATAGTAAACGTCATGCTGTAGAACAGTAATATTAATGTTAAGTTTTAATTATCTTAAGCAGCGTCTAAATTCTGACTCAATCATGTAGTTTCTCCATAAAGTTGGTATTTCTAGAGATGAATATGAGATTGGTACATTAGAGATCTTATGATGATGCGGCTGCTAGGCAACCTGCCCCTATGTCTTCCCCAGGCTGTCTCTGACCTTCTCTTCATAGATAAGTGAAGTCCTGCCTTCCTGCATGTTCTTCAGTTTTATCTGCTCGCACTGCGTCAGATTTGTCCCTGACAGAAACGAGCGTGCAGGAGATCGTCTCACTCCTCCTCTTCCTGTCATCAGGTCATCATTCTCATAGGAAACAAAGCTGACCTGGAGGCCCAGAGGGACGTCACGTATGAGGAGGCGAAGCAGTTTGCTGAGGAGAACGGTGAGCCAGACGTCACCTGGACACGTGTGAATCAAAGCGCAAATTTCTCAAGAAAATATTCCAATTTAAGGACTGAAAGTGGTTTTTCTTTTCCGTTTCACTGTTATGACTAACTTTCATGTCAGATCATAACCCGAGGTTTCAATAGAGAAAAAAAAAAAGGATAAATATGCTCCATTAAAAATGGGATGAGGAAGGAGTTGGTAAGTGAATTTGGTAGTATATTTTAATGATTACTTCTTTCTGTTTCTCAGGTTTATTGTTTCTGGAAGCCAGTGCAAAAACGTAAGAACCACCTTAAAGTTTCAGCTACTGCAACATTTTACCTTGCAAAAATGTTCACAGCCCTTTTGTTACATTACAGCCTCAAACTTCAGTGTATTATTGAGATATTACTGTATATGATATAAATGAGATGGTGTGTGATTTGGAAGAGAGGAGAAAACGATATGCATACATACATTTTAACCTTTATAGCAAATTAAAAACCTGAAAAGTGTGGCTTGTTTGTTATAACTAATTACAATTCTCATCTTAATTTCAAATTAAATTACTGTCATTGCAGTAATGGCAGTATTGCGATTTCATATTTTCCTGTCTTTCCCAGCTTTACACATGTACACACTGAACATCTTTCCTATTTTATTTGGATCATTTGGACTTTGACTGGACCATTCCACCCTCTGAGTTTGCTTTATTCTAAACCGTTCTGCTGAAGGTCAACCACAGTCTCAAGTTTTAAGCAGCACCAAAAAAGTTTTCAGTCAGAATTGCTTTAAACTTTCATCCATCTTTACCTCCCCAACCTCTGACCAGAGCATGATGCCACCACCACCATGTTTTTCCATGGGGTTTGTGTGTTACGTGCTAGGTCTCATCTGACCAAAGTACCTTCTATTTTTTGTGGTATGAGTTTTCCCGTTCTTTCACTGCAATCAGACAGGAACAGGAAGGAGAAATATTAAACCATGCATCTTTTTTCTTCCACTTCACAACGATGTGCTCCTCTCCTGGTTCTGGTGGATCATATGAAACTGTTTGTGGTTTTAATGTGACAAAATGTAGGAATACTTTTGCAAGGCCCTGTACGAACTTTGCCTTTTTCTGCATTTTGCCTTTTCGGCTTCATATAATTGTACCTTTTCTCTCCAGAGGTGAAAACGTCGAGGACGCCTTCCTTGAAGCCGCTAAGAAAATCTACCAGAATATCCAAGATGGCAGCCTGGACCTGAACGCCGCCGAGTCAGGGGTGCAGCACAAGCCCTCGGCGCCTCAGGGCGGTCGGCTAACCAGTGAACCCCAGCCCCAGAGGGAAGGTTGCGGCTGCTAATGACCAAGCAAAAGCCCCCCGCTCCCCCGCGTTCCTCCCTTCTTCTTTATCCGTTCTGCCCGGCCTCCTTTGAGTAACCCCTCCATCCATTCCGACGCCGTTGTACGTTCATCCCTCACTGCACCAGGAGCTGTGTGAGAGCAGGGCTGCGGAGGAAAGACGGGGCGAACATCGACTTAACGCCAGACCGAGCTGTGCTGTGTGGACTGCATCTCTCCCTCCTCCTCTTGCCTGTCTCTCTTTGTTGCCGTCTCACTCATCCTAAAACTGTCCGCGTATTTCTGTCCCATAACGCCGCTGTTCTGCTCCCTCCTCAGTTGTCCTCCCTCCCATCAGTAGGATTTGTAGGTGGCACCACAAGTTACTGGTCACTGACACTTTAGATAGACTCAATGTTCAATCGATAATAAAGCAAGACTGTTTTTTATGTTTGGTTTTATAGATATATATGTATATGAAATATACACACTGCAGAAGTTTGACGCGCCACTTATCAGTTTTGTTTAAATTGAATCTGAATGATATCCCCAAACTCTTCAAATTCATGATTCTTTTCACCGCATCATGCAGATAAGAGATGTTTCATTTGAGCGAGGGCAGGAGGTCATAAAGTAATTTATTAAGCAGGATAGCTCCAGACGGAATGAGTAGTTGAGCTTTTTTTTTTCCCCCTCTGCTTGGCAGAGAAGTCATTTTTTTTCAGTAACTCATGAGAGACGCAATGAAGAAAACTCAGAAGAAAAAAAAAGAAAGAAATGGCCACAATAAATGTTAGGAATTACCTTCTTACACAATAAATGTTAGGAATTACCTTCTTATTGCTATCTTGAAATCTTGCAAGGAGATTTTGGTGTTTTCCAGCTGGAATGAACTACAGTTGGCTGGATGGATGTCTTTTCTTTCTTTTTTTTAGACTCAGACGTCACTTTAATCACAATTTCTATCACTTTCTTCTTCAGCTTCGCCCTCTTGCATCCAACCTCCAAAACTCTCCCCTCACTATCATGTCAACATGTCTTTACCAGCATTTGTTTTGTCATCGTTGCCTTATTATAGCAGTTCTTTTTTGATGCACTTGCTCTTCACACTACCCTGATTGAATAAAATTTGTCTTTTAAGATCACTATTACATTCTACACATTAAATCGCAATTATTTGGGTCTTTTCCCCCCTAAAGCTGCACTGAAGAGCCAATTTATCTGGAGACTTGTTAGTCTGCCTCATGTAACCAACACAAAGCAGCATGCGTCCCCACTCGAAACATGAAGTTGTAAAACAAAATGTTTATTTCCTTCAAGTACAATTTCTCTGTAACATAGCAGTCCCCTGACTGAACAGCTGTATATATCTTGCTTCTTAACTGCTGGTGATGACCTTGCTACTGTACTTTGGTTTCAGAAATTTATCTGGTGGCTCTGCCAAGATCTGTACAGTTGGTGTACTAGTGGGTTGCCTGTAATTCATGCTTGGGGAAATTCTGTAACATAGTTTCTATTAATAAATGTATGTAAAGGACAGACCCGGACAAGCCCCCTTCTCCCATAAACCAGCCCATCTGCACACTACCGAGTTAGCCGATATAACGAGGGGGAGAGAAACTGGTTTGAGGTATGCAGGTTGTATTTATGTCAGCAATTTTGCATCATTTCTGTATAGATTAGAGAACGGGGGCGTGTTTGTGTTCATAGTCGGCTTTATTTTTCCACCCCATCAAGGCTGCTCCCTGCCGGAGGGAGGGCGCGTCACTGTCTTAACTGTTTTGGGGAGCAGGGATTGGTTCTTCATCCTGGGTGAGGCGGGCTTCCTTTCTGCCCCTCCCTGCCTTCCACCTCTTTGCAGTTTGAGTGACCACTTCCTGCTTTGTCTGTCCACAAGTAAAAAGGAAAAAAAAAAAAGTAAAAACAAAAACAAGTACATATGTATAAATTTTTAAGAAGCTGTGCTAACATTTAAATGCGTTCTTTGCGTGTATATGATTTTAAAATGTTGACATTTTGATTTTAATGACAAAATACTCTAGTCAGAAAAAAATAAATTATACATAACCTGACTCTCTCTTTGTGTGTGTCCTTTTTAAGATTTTGGATAAATTAAAGGGGCAGTATCATTACCTTCAGTTATAAAAAATACTCTACATATCAAAAACAACTCAAATTTGACTATGCATTTTGAAATTGGGTCTCTGTCTCATCTGAAAAAATAAAAAGCTTCAACACTCCTTCTTTGGCATGTCCTCAACAACCTCTCCGTTAAAACTTTTACATCGTTCTTTGGTTTGTTGGACTGAGAAAAAGTTAATATATCAAACTCCAAAGATGCGCGATTCTACCAGGTGCTTGCACATCGTTTCTGCTGCTAGTTTGAAGGAGCTGAGTGGGGGAGCGGGGTGAAAGACGGCGCTGGCTGCCATGGAAGATTCAAGGATTTCTCAAACAAATCCCTGGAAACGAGCCATTCATTTGATTCAGATGTGTTGCACAGGGGAAGATTGTAAAAGTTGCGGAATACTAGCTCCTAAATAAGAATTGTAGCTGGAGACTCTAGTGAGTAGGCTTTAAGTTCTGAATCTGCAAAAAATAAAATAAAAAGACGGAATAAATAACTGATAGTGGCTGAATTAACATGAAATGAAAGATGGATTGAGGAACAGAATAATGGAGAGTTCTGTAAATATTATAGGGAAGTCAGTAAGTTTCTTTTTCTAAACCTGGAAAATATTAAATTCCAATCTCCCTCTGGCTGTGCAGGAACATTCTTAAATCAAGCTATTTTCACTCGGTAAAGGAAGTCATAAAAACAGTCACACCCAGATTTATATTTCAAGTAGCTTTTGTATTTTACTGCAAAAAAATAAAAATAAAAATTGCACCCAGGTTAGAGAAGAAGAAACATTTACAAATACAGGAAAACTTTTACAAAACTTGGTGATCGAGGCTTAGACACAAAAGTGGAGTAGTGGTATGTTCGGTACAGAAGAGGAATTAACAAAAGCAACAACAGTACCATTGAAGTCAAGGCCGGCAGCGGTGACTTTTGTCCAAAGGCTTCGCAGTCAGGCAGGGCACAGAGGATGAGACGATTACAGCACAAATACTGAAAATGTTCGAGGGATTCAGATAAAGGGGGAAAAAAACATTACGGTGGAGTCGCGTTAGTGTCTGTAATGGTCCCCCCCCTCTTTCAGTCATTTTGAAACAGCAATTGACAGACGCGTTAAAATTTTAGTCCAGTGTTTCCCAAGGGGGTGTTTATTTTTTTGTGGTGGTGGAGGCCCTCTGCAACAATCGCTCGTGTGTCAGGAACAGAGGCCTGCCGGGGAAACACCGAGTTGGTCTGTTATCTAACAACATGCTGCAGCAAGGCCAGGCTGCTACTAATGGCTGTTTTTACTGGCACAGAGGAAAAAATTGCAACAAAACATCATAAATTTAAAGACAGGTTTAGTCTGAGAATAAATGGGGGAAAAAAAAAAAAGATCCACTGGGACGCAGATCATTAACCCAGACCCAAAGATTTTTTTTTTTTTTGGTGCTGCAAATATTTATATCCAATAAACACAAACACAGCCACTCTCAAGCACAAGGCAGAACTCAGCCAAAGCCATACAAACATGCTTTAACCAATAACACGGCCTCACTAGAACTAAATGTTACAGGAGTGGTGGGAGAAGCAAAAAGAGACAAGAGGGTCATTCTCTCCACATTATTTTATGGCACAAATGGCTGCAAAATACTGCAAAAAGCACCAATACAAAACATCAGCAACACAGTCTCATCTTTCAGCACACAACCAATCAATGACGACTGAACAAACAAGTAAAAAGTGTAGAACAAAGTCAATCTCCGCAGGTTTTCTGTGAATTTTTTTAACTGACAACAGAAAAACTGGAAATATTTTCCAAGGCAAGTTTGGATTTTATTAATTGTCATTGCAACATCACATCACTAAAGATGATAAAAAAAAATATCAGAGGCCTTTTTATAATAATGTCAAGAGACAGAAGGGGAGGGATGGGGAATTAAATATGTAAAACATGATAATTTCAAAGATGATTGATGTAGAATTGGTCCACAGCCTAATTAAGGCTAAGATGACAATGTGCATACAAAGTTACTGTTTCCTTTGAGTCCATTTATGGCAACCATGAGTCAGTAAGTGGGAGAAAACTGTAGTGTCAGCCCACACGGCTCCTCTCAATCACACTCCACCCATCAGCTCTCAGAGGGTCATGTGTCAAAGTTCATATCAGTTTCCCATCTTGGCGCTTTATATGGCGCTACCTCTGAACAATGTCACTGATCTCTTTAACAGAGGACAGCAGCTTGGTAAAGTCCTGCTGCGCGTTAGCGCCCCCTGTGGCGGAGGGACAGATCTGAAGCTCACGCAGGCTAGTCTCGAGGTTGTTGATGGCCTCTCGAAAGGCGAACTTGTTCCTCATCTGCTGGATGGAGTCGACGTAGCTCATGCAGTACTTGGACAGGTTCTTCCCGGCCTCCAGCACGCCGCTGTGGCTGCCTGTCTGCTCTGACATGCGGGAGATGGCGGCACGCAGCAGCTCGGCTCCCTCCAGGACCATCTCGCGTGTCACCGCCGAATTGGGCGTGCGCTCGCTGCCTTGGCGGGGTGTGGTCTTGCGGAGGGACGATCGGGTTTTAGCAATAGGGGTGAAAGCAGATAAGTTCTGATCTGCAGAGGAGGCGACTGTGGACGAAGGGCCACCTTGGGTCTGGCAGGAGGAAGAAGTGGTCACAGAGGTGGCAGATGCAGAAGCCTTTATTGCTGTAGGTTTAGAGCCCAAAAGCCCCTTTTTGGGTCCCTCAGTGAAGGCTGAGCGAGCTGGGTCACTAGCAGCAGTTGCATGGTGAGGGTCTGAAATGAAAGGAAGGCCCTTAGATTTGATGTCTGAGGGCGAAGATGAGGGTGAGGATACGGGGGATTCTTGAGTGGGGCTTCGTGGGATTTTGCCTGATTTGGGACCAGTGGGTGGTGGAGGTGGAGCCGGCTTGGGTTTATGCATCTTGCTTCTCTCCCTTAAAGATGCGGGCTCCACAGCATGCTTGTTCCTGCGAGCTCTGCACTCCTCTCCTGCTGCCCCCAGAGTAAGGAGCACATTAGCTTTTAGTTCTGCCTGGAGAGCGCTGGTCTTGGAGTTTTCCTGACCTGCTAAGCCTGGTCTCTTCACCACTTTGGGTGTTGACGCTTGCGGACTGGAACCAGAACTGGAATCATTGTCTTTACCCAGGAAGGCAGGACAAACATCCGATGATGTGTTAAGACGTGGCGGAGGGGTCAGGGTGCCCATTCGACGGGCACTCTCTCCTTTCTGCTCGTTGGTCCTCTTTCGTGGCAGAGCCGGCTTCCCTCCCAAAGTGCTGGAGTCGAAGTGGCGCTGACCCAGATCTCGGGGGAGTGTCACAGACTTCCACTCTGTGCCGTCTCGGCCGTTTGACATGACGGACGACCAGAGGAAGCGATTTGAATTAGAAACCCCTTCCTCTTCACTGGGTGGCGTTGTAGCCGCCTTGCTACCTGGGCTTGGCAATGAAGGGGGGCCCTTTTTACGGGGGTACAGAGACCCCGGGTAGTTGGGAGTCCCACTGTTGATGCCTCCTGCCCCATTGTTATTACCTCCCAAGAACTTTGAGGATTCAACACCATGTGTGGTGTCATTTAGAGACAACGATGTACCATTGTTGAAGTTGTCACCGTCTCGGGGATCAGGAGTCACTACCCTCCTCTCAAAGGAAATGTCTGTCCTGGTGAAAGAGGAGCTTCGTTTGGGCGGAGCTGGTGCATTCTTTTTCTTGATCTTGATGCGGCTGAGAAAACTATTACGGGTCTTGTTATCTTTGGGGATTAAGCGGTCATCTTCATTTAGGTTATTGTCCAGCAGAGGGCGCTCTTTCCTGGGGAGCATTGGCGATGATACAGGCACCTCAGGTTCCACAGGGTCTTTGAAGTTCAACATTTGAAAAAAATACAAGTTCATATTATCAATATTGATCATTTTAAGTATTCTAAATTAAACAATTGTGGACATTGGGATATTAAATTTTGACTTATTTTCATTTTACAGTTAATTTTAACTCATTTACTTAAACAATCTTTGTTGTTCATTATATATAATTGTGCATGTATCCCACCTGGACTGTCTCTGTTTCGGTTCTCCATGTTCTTATGGAGCGTCCTGGTTTTGGTTGGTAGCTCTGGAGCCTGCTGGATGGAGCCTAATGTTGTCTTCTTCCCCTTCTTCCCTAATTCCTTTTCAACTTCTATTATTTGGCGAAGAGTTCACAAAACATGAAGAGTTACACTTTGGGGAAAAAAAACAATAAGAGATGTGCTTTAGATGATGAGGGAAGCAAGACTGACCGTCAGAGATGCTAGACTCCTGAAACATGGTTTCAAAGGCTTGATGTGTTTCAGCAAAAGACGGACGCTCTGAGGGGTTCCACCTCCAACCTGAGAGGAAGGAAGTGTAAATAAAGCTGAAAAGAACAAAAGACTTTTTCCATCAGTTTGTAGATTGACCTTGCAGCACTCACAGGCTCTCATAAGTTCATAGACCTTCTCTGGACAGCCTTCTGGTCGTTCCATGCGATAGTCTCTTTGCAGCAGCTCATAGACCTGGGACAAGTCAATGCCGGGGTAAGGAGACATGCCATAGGTGGCGATCTCCCACAGCAGCACCCCAAAAGCTAACAAAATAAAAACTAAGCAGTTAGTTTCGTCTTGGGTAAAATAAAAAAAGTGTGTTTAAAGAGTTCACAGTGGAAATTTTCTATGGTTCAGTCTAATAAATTTAAACAGTAGCAGTAAATTCCACTGCTGTTCAAGAGAGCGTAAACTTACCCCATACGTCAGACTTTATGGAGAATGTGTTGTAGGCCAGACTCTCTGGAGCAGTCCACTTGATGGGGAACTTGGCACCGGCGTGAGCCGTATATGTATCTCCAGTCATTAATCTGCTCAAGCCGAAGTCTGCAACCTTCACCAGGTGGTTCTCCCCAACCAAGCAGTTCCGGGCAGCCAAGTCCCTGCAGGACAGAACCCAGGAGGAATAGGGAACTTTGTGACTTTAAGAAAATGAAATAAAAATAATCCTAAACCTAAATGATTACAACAATAAAATGAAAAGCTGCAAGCAGCACATTCTACTCTCTTCTGCTGTGGTGCTGGATTTCAATTTTTGGAGCAGTATTGAGCCATAAGCCGAGTCCTGACAGGCTCCAGAATTGAAGTGTAGTTTGCAAACATAAAAAGCATAAATCATGCTTTGCAGTTTCTAAAGGAGCATGTTGAACATGCCAGAACAATAACAATGACTTCTCTGTGATGCATTGAGAGTTAAAGAACTGCACAAGATTAAGGAAAATTATTTAATACATATTATAAATGGTTTTCTTTTGTTTCCATCAAAGTATATGATAAATGCGTGATACTCAAATTTAATATAGTCACCTGTGTATAAAATTTTTTTTCTCTAGGTACTCCATGGCAGATGAGATCTGTGTGGCCATGTACAGCAGCACCACGGCGTTGACCTCCTCCTTGTTGCACTCCCTCAGGTAATCCAGGAGATTGCCGTGCGTCATGAACTCTGTGATGATGTAAAATGGTGGCTCACGTGTGCACACACCTGCAAGTATAAAAATCAAAACACTGGATGAAGCTTAACATTTCAACCAGCAATTAATTATCGGTTTAGCAGTGCTATGTTTTCCTGGCTGGGAAACGACAGCTCTGCACAGCTTGTGGAAAACTAAGATTTAACGCCAAATTTGCGGCATGCAATAACAGTCGTCACATGGATAGACTCTCCCACCTGAGCTGTGGATCTCTGCAGCTACTCCAGAGTTACAAAGAGCCTCTGGGCTGCTTCTCTTATTAATGATACTTATGCATACCCTGTCAGTTTTTAAGCTATCGTCAGGTCATAGATTAAACAATTCTCAATTAGAAAGCTTGGGATATTATTTTCTAACCTAACACTGCTCTAAATTTCTCTACAACTGTATCCCTGATCTATTTGGAGTCTTTATCCATCTCCAAGATGTGTTTTGTTCACTAACATTCTCTAGCCAACCTTTAGGGTCTTCCCCAAACAGCTAAAAGTTAAACTGATACTCAGCAGTATAAAGAGGGTTAAATACAAACATATACCAGTCTGTTAAATAAAATCCCTTCCACTTCACAATTGTCCACTACTTTGTGTTGATCTGTCACATTTAAATCTAACTTAAAAACTATTTAACTGATTTTTAAACATACCTAAAAGCTGCACCAGGTTGGGGTGTTTAATCTCTTTCATAACTGCAGCTTCCTTGAGAAACTCCTCCACCTCCATTGTGTCCTCCTACAAAGTTGTTTCCATAAAGGAAGAAGTGGGAAAAAACAGTTAGGATTAAAGTGTAGTTGTGTCTCTGTGGCAGCAGAGGGCAGCACTATTTAGCCTGATCAAGGAATAATATCTGCCACACTCCTAATGTATTATGCTGGAGTTAAAATGTTTCCACAAGCTTGCATAAGAAGGATTTGTTTCACCTAACCTTAAGTGTCTTGACAGCCACAGTGAGGTTGTACTTCTTCCAGACTCCTTCATACACCTCGCCATACTGGCCCCCTCCCAGTTTGTGCTTCATGGTGATGTCAGTGCGCTCCATTTCCCACTTGTCGTAGTTGGGAGAAACTCCATAGATGGTGGGCTTGTTGCGTTTCGGTGCAGGGTAATGCAGCGTGGTGATGAGGCCGTCCTGCACGGTGGAGTGGTGGTGCACCAGCTCCGCCAACGTGGTGAAACGGCTTTCGGATGACACGTAGAGCTGGGGGAGGACAGGGTTTTTACATCTGAGTGAATGTTCACTTATTACAATAGAAAAAAATGAACTAATTTCTTGTACATTTAACAAAAATATTTTAGAAACTAAAGTTAGGTGCAACCTTTTAACATTTTAACGAAAATTTTTCATTAAACGACCAATGCTAAAACACATTGTGTGGAAACATTAAGCAAAGCTATTGCTGGAAACGGTTATATCTGGAAAAGTTATGATCTTGGTGCGTCCCAAGCAAGGCATTCATCAGGAAGTTGGTGGACAGAAGTGTGTTGGTCAAGGCTCAGTAGACAGACTTTTCCATTATTCCACTGTTGCATAATACTAAAAATAGTTTCCTTGTGCATTACTTTATGTTAATAGCCTTGAGTGCATAAATTAAGGGAATACAGAGAAAAGAATAAAAGACATTTAACTGGCAAAAATACAGAGGCTGTTTCAGAGCTGTTGATGTAATCTTCAGTTACTGGGGAAGTCCATCATACCAGACTTTTGACTTCCAGCTCAGAACGATGATGGAAAACCACATGAGAATGGGGAACCTTGTGCATGCGTCTGCTTTTCTCGGTCTGTGTTTGTGCATTTGATTTTTCATGTGTGAGCGTACATACTCTGCTGCATCTGTCTGCACAAAGCATGTCTCAGCACGGGAGTCAGAACCCAAGTCGGGCCTCGTGCCTTTGGTGCTTATTACACGATGCACGATCGCGGTCAGAGGCATTCTTGTCATAGCTGGAGTTCTTAAAGCTTTCTCACCTCGCTTCATCACAGACAGGAAGGTGACACACGCAAAAATGATGGGAGTTCTTGAGGAAATCTCACACCAAGAATTTTAGCCAGTCTTTACCCACATGCCCCTCCATAGATAGTTTAATGTTAAAAAAAAATATCCTGTGGAATTCTCAAGCAACTGACATTTCCTACTCAAACATGAACAAAGGATACACATTTTATCTATTATTTACGAAAGCAGAGGTTCCTGTTCTATGCCAACATTGAAAATTGTTTTGTTTTCAGAAGTTTATTAAAGTTTTTCACTGCCTATATATGAAAAAAGGTGCTTTATATTTCCGACTGGCCCAACAATCACCAATAAGGACTAATTAAGAATAAACTCTGGTCACCAAATGATTTCTAGGTAAATAACTCTCACTAAGAGCATTAAATTCAATTCTCTGAATGACGCAGTAATCTTTTACATATAGTTATAGGCTCTATCGGAAGCCTTGCATATTTACTAAGTACAGGAAGGACTGGTAGAACATAGATTGTGCAAGCAGGATGCTACTAAATCCTTCCTTTGTAGAAACTAAATCATGGTAAAAAGATCTGCTATGCTGTTGCTACTCAGAACTGACAAGTAAAAGCCATTCCTTTTATAACTTCCTGCTTGAGTTTTTCTGACTAGTACTAGGGGAAAAGGGCAACAATGCAACAGGACAGATAGGACACCATTAATGGTTCAGTAAGAATACTTCAAATGACTGTTATTAACTGATTTAAAAACATTATGACATATAGTGTTGTAAAAATGTATTTAAGCAATAACAAATATATTCTTTTTTTCAAAAAGATAACCTGAGTAAACACAAAGAGCAAATTTATGATTTTCTTTATGAAAGGTGGAAAAAAAAACTATCCAAACCATAATAGCTAACGTCAGAAAGTGAAAACCTTCCAAAACCTAAGAACAGGTTGTGCCACCCTAGGCATCAACAGCTGCCACCAAGCCATTACAAAAAATTGCCTTTGAATCTTTTTCCATCGCTGTGGAGGAATTTTGGCCCACTCTTTGCGTTATTTCTGTCACTCCGGGGTATTTTTGAGAATGAGCAGTCATGATTGGATTTAAAACTTAACTGCAAGTACATTTTAAAGAGAGTGCATTTCCAGTGGTTCCCACCTTGCCATCTGACGCAGTGTTAATCCTGTAATGGTAGACTCTCCCCTCATACCGCAGGGAAATGGACCTCTGTCCGGGGCTGCTCTCGCTCTCCCGGACCAGGAAGCTCCCGTTGATGCCTGAGCTGAGCAGGTACTCGGCAGCATTGCGTGACACAGGGCCATGGTACCAACTGTGTTTCTCCAGGCTGTTGACTGGAGTGATGTAGTTGGATGGCACCCAACCCTGGCCATTCTTGGTCTGAGCCTCGCACCACTCACCATTATGGTTGTAACCCAGCACACGCAACTTCTCCCCTGCTCAATCAAAAAGAATAAGATGAACCAAAATGTTTAGAGAATGTCAACTTTAGCCATGTTTACACTTCTCTTAGATAATAGTAGACATGCTGAAAAACACAAGGAAGGCTACCAGCTTCAGCATTTCATTTTCAAAATAAAATGATTGCATTATCAGCATTATTGCTCAAGAACAGTGCAGACGTTTTCTTGTTTACTCAAATGGCTACAGTCCCTCCTTCCTTCCAGCATTTGACTGTGTAATCCATCTGTAGCATTGTTTTACAGAAGGCTCAGTGGAAAAAAAGCCCATATATGTCTGAACATTTTCAGGAAGTGAATTGAGAACAAAGAGAATAATAGAAGGGACACAAACAAGGTGATTCCCAGATGTAGTCACATCTTTACAGACCCAGTTTTTACAATGTGACTGGCTTCTCCTGCCATTTCAAGCCATTAGACAGATAACATTCTGCATTATGATAAAGCCAAACCTTACTAGGAAGGATGAAGTGAGGACAAAACCCACACTTTTCCAGACTGTGTCACTTATTTTCTAGATATGGAAATTTGGTTTTCAATAAAAAATAAATAAAAAAGAAAATCCTCTCACCTTTAGTGATGCTTAGTGTGTTGTCACCACTTGCTACAAAATCATAGAGTGCAACAAACAAATTGGGGTCATTCTCGCTAGGTCCTGCCAACAGGTTCTCTTTGGAGTTCCAGCGAGCCGCTTCAGACAGTCCCTGACCCTCAAAGTCTGGTCTCTGGAGAGCTTCTGGAAAAAACAAAAAAAAACACAGGTTGGTGAAAATATTTACAAATATCAGAAATACATGAAGAAACTAGGGGAAAGTAGCATCTAGATAGCCAGTATTTTTCAGCGTGCAGGGCTTTGGTCCCTTGGGGTGCCACCAGAGGACTCTTGCAGATCTTAAATTTATAGGGAAAATGAAAACAAAAAATGCAAAAAAAATTAAAAATAAAAGAAATTTGAATCACACATTTTAAATTACTTTTGTAAGAAATCTAATCTGTTTTTCAATCATTATAAAAGTTGAAATAACTTATTAAAATGTTATTGGCCATGTTCACATTTCTGATTGGCTGCTAATCAAATTTACCAGGGTGGTTTGTTCCTCAAGCTAGCATAGCAAAGGTGACATGGGCAAGTTTCTGACAAGAAAGACATCCAGCAGCCCTGCTACAAAAAAAAGAGAAAAAAAACCAACTCGTATCCATCTAAAATAAGAAGGTATGAAGCAGCATTTATGTTAAATGAATGTAATAATCATTGAAGAGTTAATAAAAGTGAGAGAACAATACCATACAAGTCTGTGTTTCTTCACACATTTTGTAGCCATTTGGGGGGCTTGTAGCATGGAAAAGCTTAGGAAACCCTGTAGTAAGCTATGCTCAATGTGAACTCTTTGGGATCATGCCTAGAAAACACTTCTTTATTGTGCTCTTTAATATTTTCTATATCAGTTTCAGCTTCCCTTAAGTGTTCAGAGACGACTTCCAAGAAAATCTCCAGCTGAGATGCTTCTGTGGGATTAAGCCAGCCCTTGTCATCTTTCATGCCTCTGCAACATGTAATTTTTATGTACAGACCAATCTCATTTTTAAGTATCTGTAAGATCTATATGTAGACAGTAAACTCACTTCTGCCCATGAGAATAATACTCCCAGAAGTGCTTTCAGCATCTTTGTGAAGTGGATGAGCATTACCTCACAGGGAATTTACTTCAGTTCAAAGTTACGTTCAGCATAAAGAGTCAAATACACTCATATTAGACTGGTAAAACTACTGGGTAAATGTGAAAATGCAAAGAAGTTGTTGGTCACAAATGTAAAAAAGAAAGTAATTTTTTTTTTTTTACCAAACTGGTGTTCATATTGAACATGACCCTGACAGCATAGTGTAAGACAGGATTTCTGTCATAAAGTTCTACAATGAGTTCACTACAGACAATATAATAAGCATTAAACAAGTTCATTTTCCAAGCCAGATCTACAATACAAACACTCCTGAAGGAACAGTAGGGAAGGTAACAGTTTTGATTTTGTTTTCATAAACAGATTTATTTTGTCAATTTGTGGAAAAGGCCAAATTGCGGCTTTGCATCATGAGCCTTATAGTTTTGTCAAAGCAAAATTACAAAAGCAAATAATTGCTACTAGGACATTTCTGTCAAATTAAATAAAAAGGCCAATGGAAATGACAGCATTTTAAGATACAAGTAAATATAAGCGATATGATCAAAAATATGGACATTTGAGATGTTTCAAGGCCTAAAATGAAGATGAATCAAAAAAAAGACTTTTACAGACACCCTGATGTCTTTGTAGGTTGTACCTCCAAGAGCAAACATCTGTGATCTGACATAAGTGATTGAAACATTGATTGTAACTGCAAAGGGAAATATTTTAAATTTGGCTAAAAGAACAACCACAATACCACATAATGGCATTCAAGCAGAACTCCATGGAGTGATATTATAATTCCTTTCCAATTACAGAAGTCAGAGCCAGAGGGATTCATTTCTGTCTGAAAAACTAAATTTTAGTGGTCAAATTAAAGTATGTATTGGCCAAACCACTTCAGGATGTTGCATATGTATTTTCAGTACAATCAACTGATCTAGATCACACAAGACTTTGAATGTGTAACAACTGCCACTTTTGTTTTCTTATTACATTTCCAACCCTTATTAATAACATAAGGTTCTTGATTAATACTCGTTATTGCATGACTCGACATTAGTCAAGACATGGCACGAATGTGTATCTTGATAATGCTCCTGCAATTTAAAGCAGAGGGTTGACTGAAGATTCTGCAAAATGTTTGATAAAAAAGACAGAGCAGAGGAGTTGCATGAATGAGATTAAAGTTAACTATGACTCTATAAGCGTCCAAGGACCCGGCTACCTGAACATCAAGATCTATGGTCAAGTTTGAACTGCGTAAGTCGACTACCAATGGACATAGCATTGATTTCAAGATCTTAAACAGTAAGCAGACACCAAAGTGTTGCACAACTCTGGGAGAGTGAAGAGCCAAACAGTTTATCACATGACATTGTTGACAAGTTGCAGGAATCCCTGTTTTGGAAGGCAAAAGGAAAGAGTTCGACTCAGCAGTCTAGACCAATTACGAGGTTCTTTTTAGATCATAACATGCCATTTTGCTTCAAGGTAAAGACTATATATTTGATCCAGACTCTGAAAACGCCATATTTTTGGGTCTTGGTGGATGCTGGAAGAACAATACCCAGTTATAGACAAATAAAGGTCAGAAAGTCCTAATTAATACATTAAAACATGTTTCTAAAGATGAAAGCTGGGTAATATTTGCTTAAAATAATCATTTTCAATATATGAGATGGCATTTTAACTCAGTGGTACATTCAAGAAAGTATAATAAAATTACAAACAGATGAGACCAGCATCGGTGCTGTGTGAAAAAACCAACCAGTAAAAAAAAATATGTGGATCTGAAATTAAGGATGACTAACCTACTGAAAGCATAGCCAGGTCATTAAGTGTGAGCAGCAATAGCCACACACATGCACTTGAAAGGCCTCAATTATTGCAGCTCTTCATGCAAGGAGGGGGGGAAAAAAGCACACTGATACATTCTAGCCCAAATAAAACACACATGAAAAAGAAAAATCAGGTGACAAATGAAATCCATAGGGGAACCAAGAAGGAAAATGAATGAGAATAATTCTTGATCAGACTAAAGCTCTGTGGAGCTGCGAAGAGGGAAAATTACAGCATGAATTGGCTTCATTTCTGAGATGACCGTCAAAATGATTAAACGAGTGTGAGGCTTGTAAAAACTTCAGAGCAATGACTGCACAGTAAGAGTGAGGGAAGAGAACAAGGTGAAAAAGATCTAAAACTTTAATCTTAAAAATCGGCAGTCAACCTGGTAGGTCCTACATTGGTAACTTGCTTTTGATTTTATTTCATATTTAAAATATACAACAATACCATATGCTTGCATTCTAAAAAAATACTTTTTCCCTACTAAGACTGAAACAGATTAAATATTTTCTGTTTGATTAGTTAGAATAATCAAACAGATCTCTGTAGAATAAGTTCAAGTGGAATAAAAGATTTTATTTACTTTGTTCAAATTAAGAAGTTTTCATTTATTTCCTTGGTGTTTAGCAGAACAGTCTTAAAAACTGTGACTTGGATCAAACATTTTGGGTATCCTTGAGTTGGTCAATTTTCTCCAGACAGCACTGATCAAGTGGAGTTTGTAGACCACCATGTTCACTGACACCTAATGTGTCATCTCAATGGCATTGAGATGTGGGATTTGTGAAAACCACCCCAAACAACGTCTATGTTATCCTTAGACAACTACACAAGTGACTTGCTGGTATGCGTAGGGTTACAGATCACTGGACAGGCACATTTGTGCCAAAGCTTGAAGCTTCTTGTCAGTAAAGAAGCTTCAGCTCCTTGGCTCACAAAGTCTGGGGTGGCTCTTCAAATATTGCCTTAATCATTCCATATCAAGTTCTTCCCTCCTGTTGAAGTGCACCAGTCCCTCCAACAACACTAACAACCCCACAATATGACACTACCACTCATCGGCACTAAAGCTGGAATAAAATCTCAGATGTTTCATTTAGGGCTGGGCGATGTTGTCTAAAATTAATATCAAGATCAAGTCTATTTGTAAGTTCCACTTTTGTTTCAACAGATTTATCATTTCGATCGATTAGACATACCTGACCACTTGGTGCAGATATTTTCAATTTTATGCACAGAGGAAATTGAAGAGGTAACTAATTCAACCAAAAAAAAAAAATCCCATCTGATAATATTTTCTGACCTGGACAATGAACTACATGCATCTTATTCTGCAAGAGCTGAGATTCAGCCGAAGAGTTATTTACAACGCATGCGTCTCTGCTCCACTGCCCCTGCGCTCTTCGCTGCTGTAGCAGAGCAGTGATTACCCTAATTTCCACTCCATGGCTCTGCTCCACTGTCAACCCCAGAAGTGCTCCAAGAAGCATATGTTCGAAATCGCACAAAAAAAATCAAGTGGTAAAAGGGATGAGAAGTGTCATAAAATACTCTAGTTCTCAACTTCCAAAACTAATATTTTTCCCCTCTATTGCTCTCTCACATCATCTGCCTTCACTGATGCTCCTACTGCAACTTGAGTGAGAGAAATTTGGACACAATGCTTTTAGGTGTGTCTGGTGAAGGGAGTGCATCCTGCTGGATTTCCTCCCACGTCCCCTCGGTTCAGAGTGTAATGCGACTTCTGATTGCTTCAAATGGAGAAATGTTCCCGAATTTAAAATCTGGCTTAAGTGGTGCTTGTAATTCCAGTTTATGGTGCAGCAACAGATCTCAGAGTCAGCCTACAAATCAACATCAAAACCCTTAATAATGTGATTTTACACTAGCGAGCACAAGTGGGTTTCTGTTTAAAAGTGTTCATTCAATACGGATTTAAAAAGTGACGGGTAAAAACAGATTGCCTGGATTCTTTTTTTTTACACAGTCTGTCGAAATGACATACACAGAAAAAGTCTAGCGCAACTGCTGCCCTCAGAAACTCCAGAAAAATGTCTGCAGAATTTTTTTAAAAAACAGCATCCTTTCCTACCATATACACAAATCACTTAAAGTCGTAATACCAACTTAAAGAAAAGCAGTGTCATTTTCCTTGTTCACAGTTCCAGGAAAGTTTATCAATACTGGCTGAGTCTCTGGTTCCTCAATAACAGATACATCTGGTGGTTCAATGCCTCCCAATTTGGATGAGTGGGCCCTGGTGTGAAGTAGGTGGCGCTAATCAAAAGAAATTTGACTTCCCATTTGACACCTTGAAATTTGGCCTTTTTCTCTTCAGGAATGTTCTGCTCTTTCCTAAACTCCGCCTTTGGCACGTCATCACAACAGCGCTTCTCCTTTATGCCGTTTACATCCATTCTTAGGAGTGCTGGAGTAAGAAGTAGTTTGATAAGTTCAGCAGATGTGTAGTTCTTCCAAGTGTTTACAAATTGTTTCTGCTCCAAACTGAAACATTGAGAACTTTTTGTTCCTCCGCTCTTATTTAAGACTCAGTCCCTGCCATTATGAAAATCACATGGACTTCAACTGTGCACAAAATTAAAACCATTATATCAAGATGTCTTTCTAAATTTTTATAGGCACACTGAAAACCTAATGAAGTAATAAAGAACAGCAAAGAAGTGAAAAGTGCACACTGAGATTAGATCCCCCCTCCCCTCCTAAACAAGAGTTAAGTGGGACATGGCCAGGAGTCAGATTTCCTTGTATTCTTTTTGCTGTCTTTTTTTCCACATTTTTTTCCTCTCTAGCCAGCCAGAGTGTCTGGCCTCCCTCCTCCTCCCCTGTGCTTTCTCTCTGCTTACCCTCCCCATTCTTTAGTTTCCAAAGTTCAGAAATCACATTAAGACTTATCGTCTCCAAACCTCTTTTTTTCTTTACTCACTATTCCTAATTTTCCTCCAATGTTTTGACATGTTTTTTTAATTAAACAGCTGCTTTTTTACAAAGTACATTGTAAACGATAGGCCCGAGCTAAAAGACAATGCCATAGTGGCCATGAAGTGTTCTTACCTTCTAAGTAGCAGCTGGAGGATGACGAGAGGCCCTTTTTAGATTTACACCCCACCAATTTCAGGCATATCTCCAACATTTTCATCTGCTTTTTTCCCCACCTTCCTGCCGAAATTATAGTTGCTTGATCAAATCCAACGTCACTCAAAAGTTTCTATCTACATTTGTCCCAAAAAAGGAAGGATCAAGCTAAAATGTGAAGAGATTTCTTTTTGTTGGTTCCTTCCAGCTGCTGTATATCCTTCTCGTCTTTCCTTTCCTTTTGAAAACCCGAAAGAGCAGCTGTCCAGCAAAGCCTACCAACTTTTTCTTCTGAGCGTCTCCATCTTTTTTCTCTCCCTCCCTTGTTAACTTTAGGACTTTTAGCTACATCCACTTTTACGAGACAAAACAGAAATCCAGAGGAGCAGGTTGAGTCCAGAGAGTTGGTAGGTGTGTAGAAGTAACGGCAGAGTGGGCATTAGCGCAGGGTGGACATTGCCATTCCCCTCTCCTGTCCCCTGTGTGAGCGTGTATCCGAAGCACAGGGACCACTCGTGCTACAGCAGCCAACAAAGGGCCTCTTTCAAGCTCTGCCTGCTGCACTCAATGACATCAGCTAAGCCCTCCCACCTCCAAAAGTAGGAGGGAGAAACCGCTACCACACACATACACACATGCCGTTAAAAGATTCCCAACACCTCACCAGCATCCAAACATCATGTCAGCTTTAAAGTAAAAGCTCCAGACAACTAATTCACTAAACACCTAAATAGCTTAAACTCTGCATAGGTCTTAAAACAGTCTTCTTTCTCCTCCTTTTGAAGTCAAAATGATTAAAAGATGCTCCTCCTCCAACTTTTCAGCCCCTTCCCCCTCTCTGTCTTTCTACCATTCTCTGTCCTCAGTCATGGTTTTTCCCCCTCTTTCTCCACTCTGAAATGTTTACAGGTTAAGAAATCATTTCTGGAAACAGGACTGGGCCATTGAAGGCAGAACTAAAGCTCTCAGCTGAAAGCGTAACATTTATCAGTTTTTTCTGGGCTTCATTTGTCACCTAACTAGATCATTTTTTCCATACTTTCGTGTCGAAAGGGAACAAAAAAGAGCATCTGAATTCATCAAAATGAAGACAGTATTATTGTTTTATATGCATCAAGGTGTGGAATTGTGTTACTGGGGAGACCATAGGCAAAGAGAACAAAAACCTACATATGAACCGCACAACATTGAGCACATGTTGGATACCAGTGGTCTAGTATTATATGAATATTTACATACTCCTAGACCTCTACCTCTCAATTCCTCAAGGGATGGACAATTATCATATAGTTAGTTATTGGGGGAAAGTGATAAGAATCATGATTTATTGTTGCAGCAATAAGCTATAGAGGTTAAAAGAACTCTAAGCAGTTTGATTTAGATTGCTTTTGCTGTTTTAAAATTTTTGTCACTGCTGGATCCATCAGTAAATATCTGAAAATATTTCAGAAGGCAAATGTTGTGAAACTCATAGATGCAAACTTCCCATACTTAATGACACTAGTGTACTGAAGCAGTAAATTTGATTTAACTGGTGAGTTTTATCTTTAAAGGAGGAATATATTGTAAAATCGACCCTGTCTGGTGATCAGCACTGACCAGCTGGTTGAAAATGTTTAAAAATCTGATCATTTTTAAATCAGTAAGGCTCTATTCATAAGTGCTACCAGCTTATACAAACAACACTCTTCGGTGTGCAGGTGTTTCTCAGGAAAAGAAAACTCAGTTGTTTTGAGAATTTGAAGTGCTCAAATATGTCATATCAAAGAGATGTATGAAACTATTTAAAATGTAACCATTTTTTTCTATGCATTTAGTTCGTTCAAGCTGCAAGAGAACCAGAAAGTATGTTGTCTTATCAGACAGTAAGACAACATTTAAAGCTTTTAACCTTTGCCATGGGGCATGCTGGAATGAAAATGACAGCAGCCTTCTGAAAATTTTAAAGTGAAGGTAAAGCTCTATCAATGGCACACAGTGAATTCCGTTTTAGTAATGTTAGCAGCATTAATAAGGCTAACTGCAAATCTAAAGTGCAGATCTAAAATCTAAAAAGATAAGTTCCATAATTATTTTATAACAATAAAATTATTTTGTAAGTCAAAATATCAAATACTGTATTTTCTGCACCATAGAGCGCACCCGATTATAAGCCGCACCCAGTGCATTTATAACGAAAACCATTTTGTACATACATAAGCCGCACCTGTCTATAAGCCGCATGTGCCTACATACAGACGGTACACAGAAAGAGTTTTCAAAGTTTTACTAATATACCTTAGCTTTTCTTTCCAAACAGTGCCTGTGACGCGGCAGTAACACAGCAGCAATACGGTAGTAACACAGCAC